>OMNZ01049997.1:0-20841 GCA_900303255.1 Lesueurigobius sanzi | reverse complement strand
TATATATATTTCTATATAGTTAATTTGCAAAAACAGATAAGTGCCATTGTCAAAAATCAGCATATGCTTGTAATTTTCTCTTGATGGAGCTGTGTTTTTAATGACCAGATCTATTTTTACACATCAAAAATATGAAATCACTTGTTCCTGATCAAATTGATTCATCTTTACTTTCACTGGTGTCCCCTGTAGAGTACGGTAATACAAATATAAAACATTTTTGCAAAAACTTCAAACCGGAGATATCTGCTTTTGCAAATGAACTCTTCATATACACAATCCATACAACAAATATATATAAAGTATATACACAATCCATACAACAAGAAGAGGATAGGGGATAGGGCCCAGCGCGACCACTCCCAAGGCAGCCCAAAACCATCACCACCCACCCCCTCAGAATCAAAAACATCCACACACAGCAGATGAATACACAGCCTCAACTTCTGGTTATTGAGCTAAGCTTAGACTGTATATTTACTGCTGTTCCTGGCTGACCTGATTACAGGCTATTTTGAAGAGAAACGTTTTGAGCCTAGTCTTAAAAATGGAGACAGTGTCTGCTTCTTTGACGTGCAATGGAAGTTGATTCCATAAGACAGGAGCTTTGTAACTGAAAGCTCTACTTTCTCCTTCTACTTTACACCTTGCCCAGGGACTGCAGTTGAAAACTAGCTGTATAGATAAAACTGGTGCATTTACAGAAATGTTGATTAATATGCATTGTCCCTGTTCAAATAAACAAATAAATAAAAACAAATACTGTGCTTTTGAAGATGCGAGGAATAACTAGCAGCTCCAATCACAGCGATATACAGTATGGTTTACAGTATATGGTTTATAGTATACTGTACTGTAGTTCAATACTCTTGACCACAAACCTAGCTCTGTTTGTTGCATTGAGCTTTCCCACAACACCTTACAAACTGTCGCACCAGCAATGAAGGATGGTTTGAATAATGAAGAAGTAAAGCTGTTACTTTCAACGAAACAGCAATCTGACAAAGCTATACTGTCTCCTCAACTCAAAAAAATAAAAAGACGGTAGAATCCAGAGAAATTTGAGCCTTAACTCTGGACTAAGACACAAAAGGTGCAACAGAAAAAGGATGTCAAGAGAAGAAAGTGTTTTGAATCCTTCGCAGGGTACACAAGGTGTCCTCCAAATCCATTTGTCACCCACGCGCTCATTAGAGTTTGCGCGTGGGTGTCTGGTTATAAATAGTCTGTGGTGCGTGTTTGACAGGAGGGAGTCTCAAATTTGATGGCGGGACATTAATCTCTCGAAGAAATCCCCAAAGTCGGACAGACAGACAGACAGACAGACAGACAGACAGACAGAGAGAATGGCACACGCACATCGGCCACAAACATGCACCCTGTATTATTTCACCACAAATGACGGAGAGTTGGCTCTTTGCCATCGGAAATAAGCCAAAAGTCAAATAAGCAAAACATATTGTACAATAATGTAATAAATTGTTGCAAAAAATGTTTTGGTTCATTTACTAATAATGCTATAGTTTGTATCAACATTACTGCATAAGCTGAAAATAATATGGTGTTATGGGAAATAGCTTGACTGAACGGCAGTACTTCTACAAACCCTGATGACATTGTGCAGCGGAAGTCTATTTTACTCTTCCAGTGTCTATTTATAACTTTTATAGAATCCAAATGACGCTTCATGATTCAATGATGCTAGTGGCCAGACATCTTTTTGGCTGGCCTTTCCACTTTCTCCACTTTAGAGCTCTTTACGTATGACATAGCACTTCAAATTGTTCCAGCTTACAAAGCCCTTCAGACGTTTAGAGTCGCTTCTTCAACTTCATGATCCCTTTTCAGCAGCGGCCTATTTCCCTTGGTATCTTAAATGGATCAATTATTGACGTTAATTCGCCTGACCAGCTGACATCTGGTGGTGGCTGGTGCTCTCTGCCTGTGGTCAGTTAGAGCAGCTGTGCACAAATGCCACACTCGGTAACACTAGCACCTCTAGATGCCCTTAAGTGGCAGTTATCCATTACTATATGCTAGCAAACACAAATATAAGGCTTGAAAAGGCTGTGAAAGCATTCATCTGTAACATTACTCCATTGACCTGAGATAATAGAATGAAAGTCTCTTATGAGCTGATAACCGATGTAACACATGGCTTGTTTTGTTTCAATATGTCTCTATGAAAGAGGGTAGGTCTATATGAAAGGGGGTAGGAAAGGCGCTCATAAGCTTTAGCCTCAGCCTACTCCTTTAGGGCATCACATCTGTCTTTTCTTTCTGTGCTTTGCTAAACATTGTAAAATTCAGATGCTCAAACCAACAAACAAATAAAGAAAGAAAGCCGAAGTAAACTCTTATGCACAGTTGGGGTGGGAGCCTCTACCTCATGATTCGATACATAAAGCATGGCTCATGACAACGTTAACCTCACATCAGTATTTTGTAAGAAACATAAGCGATGAATAACCCCTTTCAACATTGTTGCATAATAAACAACTACATCTTCTATATTTTTTTATGATTTACTTTTGTTTTCATGTGTATTGTTCCTTTTTAACAAACGACTCACTGAAAATGGGCCTTTGATTCTCTCAGTGACAGATCCCTTAATTTACATTTAAATACACAGCCACAGTCCTGTTTATAAAAGGAAGAAATTAACCAAAAGTCAACCTTATTTTAATTATAAACACTATAATAAAAATGTATTTATTTGTGGGACAGTGTTTGGTCCAAGTGCTGTCCTCCACTGTCCTGGCTGTATTATTGACCATTATTGGCCTCTATTGACTGTGAAAGCAGTGTAGCAGTCCCTCATGATTATGTGACATTGTTGATTAATAATATGCATGATGTATCAATATTAGCATGAAAAGTATTGGTATCGTGCCACAAAATATCGCGATATAACGGAAAACTTATATATTGTCACACCCGTAATGAACAGTTTGTAAACAATGATGGTTCTCAAACGTTTGACAATACCACCTCATCAAAGATTTGACCTTTCAAGGAGGTCTAGATCAAGATCCGATCAGGACTAAACCGGGTCTTAAAAGGGTCTAAAATCGATTGAATCTAACTAAATACTACCACAAAACACAAACGTAAAAGCATGACTAAAGCATCAGTGAAATGATCTCAAGTTAAAATTAATAAAGTCTAAAACAGCAGATGATCCTGCACTGCAAAAAGTGATACTGTATCTTCATGTGTTAAATTTGCTTGAAATCAGAATATTTCACCTTATTTTGACTCATCAAGTAAAATGATCTGCCAATGGAGCAAGTATTTTTGCACTTACTATAAGAAAAAGCATTCATTTCAAGTAAATTACGATTTATTATCTAATTTTAAGAGCAAAGAAGTGATTTTCTCTTAATTTAAGTGCAAAAATCCTTGTTCCATTGGCAGATCATTTTACTTGGCAAGTCCAAATTACTCAAAATAAGGTCAAATATTCAGAATTGAAGCAAATTTAATTCATCAAGAGATCACTTCACCTGGATTAGTTCAAGTTCCAACAGTGGGATATGAACCACAGATTGAGAACCATTGCCTTAGGGGTGTGGTTCTCAACCAGGGGGTCGCCAGATCATATTGAAGGCATATTTTCTATGTGCTTTGAATGGAAAACATGTGTTCCGGGGGTCGGGACTAAAAACGTTGAGAACCACCGCCTTAGGGGGTTGGTCGAAACAATCTTGCTAGACTTTGCTCTAATCTCAGCGTCATGAGGTCAACTGGGCAAAATCAATAGTAAACCAACTCAACAGAAATTATACTTGTATTGGAGTATGGACAACACTTTACTTGGCAAAACGATTTCTTACATTCCCACCTAAAGCACTTGCATCAATTTATCTATTTCTTCATTTATATCTCGATGTCTCGCTCAACTCAAGTCGGCACAAAAGCAGTAGCTATGCATGACATCACCTTCAGTAAATCAATGTGCCCCAGACATTACTCCACTGACCTCAGTGACGCCTCTGCATTGTTAATCATCGCAATATAAAGCTGTCATCCAGGAGAATAGAGACCAAAGGGAGATTTGCAGCCTTCAGTTCATGGCCACCTCTGAGCTGATTTAAGGCCGGTGTAATGACAAGTTTAGGGGCCGTTTAGTGGCCTTTTCCTTGTGTGACATAAACAAAAAATAAAAAGTGAAATGGTAAATAGTGGATGGTTTTATTACTCAAATTGGAAGCTGAATGAACTACTCTTAAGCTTACAAGGTAAAATGATCAGCTCCTAACATAGCACTGGAAGCAATGGTGGATATTTGTAATTGTAAGTGCAAAAAGGCTGACAACTGACAAAGAGGTCATGATAATAGTGTGTAACAAAATTCCATCCACTTGATATCGCCATGTTTGTATCACACGTAACTTATAAAGTAGGAGATTGCCACAAACAAACACCATGAACACTGTATTGCATGTATAACCTTTTCCTGTTATAAAGACAACTCTGTACCACAGCCGATGCTCCGGTAATAAGATGCCGTTTTCCTCATTATTGAAGGACATAATTGAGGCCGGACCCAGCAGGACCGCAGTGTGCACCTGTGGCTGGATGAACAAGAACATTGCACATACAGTATTATTTGTGTCGTTGGTAAGATCATTTATTCAAGTAAAACTATGTGACCTATAGAGCACTCAACAAATGTGCACAGTGTAACAAAAATTCCTCAAGACTTTGAAACTTATATAACCTTAAATGCATCCTGAATTCTCCAATACATTACTGTCACTTCCATTTTACAAGTACATTGTTTCTTGCAACAACAACAAAATCTGCAAGTTTATATTATAGTCACCCATGGAAAAAATCCATGGTCAGGTGTGCCATGGAGCTATATATATCGTAAACATCAAAATAGAAGATTTTATAAGCAGTTGACACAAAACAAATCAATTGAATTATATTATTATCTGATTAAAATATGGCAAAACTGCATGCCTCAATTATTTATTTGTTTTCATTATGTCAGAGCAGACATCACAGTATAATCAAAAGCTAATAAGCAGTGTAATGTATAACGCAGATCATTGTAAACACTTGTGCTCTGAAAGGCTTTTTGAATATCATTATAATAATCATTATAATAATTTGATTGTTCAAAACAAATCAAATGGACTTGAGTTCTAGCAGTAACAGCAGCCATTACAAAACTTGAGATTGTCGCGGCCCCTTTATACATCAAAAAGTTCTCTTGGGGCCCCATAATGATAAGAATTCACATTATTTAAAAGAAAATGTCATGGTTTGTCAATGGGTTTTGCTTAATTTTACATATCCAATACAAGGAAACAGTGGCAATATGGTCAATTTTATATCAACAAATTCATTATAAATGTTATTTTGATGTGATTGATTTGTGGACAACCTTTGGACCCCTTGGACCTTTTATTTATTAGTCCAAGTACCCCCTGCCTCAATGGTTTTCATGATTAGTTAGAAAGTGAATGACTAAAACTCCTATTCATCAGTAAAAAGGCTACTAAATATTCTCAAACTCTCAGTCTATACAGTTAAATGTTTTAAATAGCTTTTCTTGGAACATAATAATCAAAAATACAATTCAGTTTTATCTTATTTTGTATCTGAAATTATTCCAAGTACCCCCTTCTAAGCTCTCGCGTACCCCCAAGGGTCCCCGTACCCCTGGTTGGGAAACACTGAGTTACAGCATACAACATATTTGTCAGAAAACACTATTTATAAACTGAAATTTGCCTCAGGGGCCAGATTAAAACTCCCGAGGAACAGATATGGCCCACAGGCATCCCTGGTCTCAACATACTCAGTGTTGATGATTGTTTGGTTTTATTGTTCTAGAGAATGAATAAAACAACTACCAAGTACAAGTATCCAAAAAAGGTTGCCCAGCCCTATTAGCATGCTACTCAGACAAATGATCATCTAGTCATATCTAGTGACATACAGTCATCTAAAATCCTTTCAGACAACTGCCCCGTTGCAAGTTGTACAGCATGATGAAAAGTAACAGTGCCCCGCAGAACGAAGTCCCCTGTTCACGTCACATAAAGTTGAGATCAGTGACCAAAGGAGAATATACGAGCGGAGTCACAACACAGCCACGGCACTTCATCACGTCCTCTCTCCTCATCCCTGTGCACACATTTCAATTCTTTATAGACCTGACAAACTGTGCAGATCTGGGCCTAAACTGTGCCTGGGGAGAGGCAAAGTAGAGCAATGTTATCGACTCCCGTTCTTGGTCCTTTTCAGTTCAGCCACTAATATCCCTTTTTTTGTTGAGAAGTTACAAAAGCACAATCATTTAGACTTTGTAGCATTTACTGTATTTTTTATTGTGTAGTAGACAATTGAATATATGAAAATTAATTAACGTTTTGGGGGGGAAAAACAGATGTCACGTCAAACAGCTCTTTCAATTAACAAAGAACGTTCGCGTCTATCGCCAATTGCCTCATTCAAGCTGACTTCTATCTGTCAAGTGTTTTTGTATACAGATAAAAGGGAACTGTGGGTGGACAAAATCTGGAGCATTTCTCTGCTAAACGTGTACAGTGAGTGACAAGTGGAGCATTAACGTAACAAGGGCTTGATGTATGCACGGAAAAGGACAAAGGAGTGCAAAAGTACTCTGATAATAGGTGTTTTTGATTTGCGTGGGTTGGATAAGTTTCATGGTCTGTGGGGCCTGACTGTTGCATATGTGTAAAAGGTTTGGGGAAAGAACTGCAAGGAAAGAACAAACCGGCCAGGAGTCTTATAAACATGCACAACTGGCTAATACGCCTAGGTATTCCTGATTATGAAGGAGCAGGCAAGTGTGTTTTATGGTGGGTTGTCAATAGTCTTGGTGCCAAATCTCCCAACTCTGGCTCAAAGTAAAGCTCCACTTTCTCCCTAAATCCCAATGTTGCCCTTCATTCATATGTCATAGGTAATTTGTCTTTTTGTCTTCTTGGGGACCAAAGGTTCTGTGCAAGAGGACCGGATTTTGCCCCCAAGCCTCATGTTGCCTACCCCTGCACTACAGGTTTATAAAAAGGTTTGCTTCCCCCTAGAGTGGTATGGCCACTACACAGTGAAAGGTCTGGAAGGTCTGGACGATCTGGAAGCAACAATCATAAATGTAGCATAAACTTATTTAGAGTTGAAGTTATTGCAGCTGCGATTCCACAAATACAGTAGTTGTAACACAATCACACTAGTGGCAACACACACACAAGGAGCACCATGGAAAACAATCGCTTATGAGAGGCAAATCGGGCGCAATATTGAGCCAAAACTCCTCCAGTGAGCTTTACCAATCCAGCTCCGTAATACTATGGTAAGTAGGCAAAGATTCTTCTGTCTTCATCTGTACTCTGTAGTTGAAGGGTAGGACGTTTCGTTCTTTATCCAAAGAACTTCGTCAGCATTGAGCACTTGGATAAAGAACGAAACATCCTACACTTCAACTACAGAGTACAGATGAAGATGGAAGAATCTTAGCCTATGATGGACATCTCCTGTACGACTGGGAACTTACACAGACTGCGGTTAGTACCTCGGAGTTACCGTGCCGTATTGTAAAAGCGTTACGTAAATTTAGTTTGTGACATCAATGTACTAATACTACTACTCCTACCATGCAGGGAATTTGAATATGGGATCTCTACTCTACGCTACTAAGACACTACTAAGCCGCGAGATCAAACAAGGGGCATGATGAATAAATAATAGGTTAGACCCCGGAGGTTCACTCGGGCCAATTAACATGGGAAAAGGCTTCCACCGGCAGAGGCAACAATAAAAGACAGCAAAAAGGGCCGAGTAGTAGTATCTCTCAGATGAATGGGCAGGCTTTATGCACGCTGACACGTAGCTATAGTTTAAATGTACACTGCATTCCCACTACACAGGGCCTAATTGTGATTCAGAGCGCAGCGAGGGCAAAGACAAAAGCGGAAAGGCGAGAGGTGTTGGCCTCTATTGACTCCCGAACCTTGCGGGCTAATGAAAGCACAAAGACACAACAACAGCGGGCTCATTACTGTCAGTGTGTCAGGCCCAAAGTCTGTGGCGTCTCACTTTATCTGCAGTTATTAAGAGAGAGAGGATACCGCAACAGGAGCCTGCACTTGTCACGGCCCGAGCAGCTCTCAACGCTCCGTGGTCAGGACTTTTATAACGGAGACGTGTGTGACAGATGGACAAATGCTGGAAGACAGATGTGTAACCGATGTGGGAGGCGTTCAACATGATGGTTCGTTGGAGAAAGTGCAGCTTGACCTTTTGCTGAAGCTTTCGGATGAGGAATGCACACAAACACAGCATATGCCTTGGGCCAGTTTATGTATTTTCAAAAGAAGGGTTTGATTAAAGTTTTCGCTGTTTATTGCCTGCATGCTGCTGTGTGTGTACTGTATATGGGTGTTATAGAGAGGACAAGGAAACACACATTTGATATGTGTAGAAGTTTGTTCACGTAGAAAATTCTGAATTCAAGTTCTTTGATTCCATTTCAAGCCAGGCTGGACCTTTTCTTTGAATGGAAGTGGCTCTTGATGTCAGACAACATAATCAGCAGAGGAAGTTAACATAACATTACATCTCATAGTTACTGCTTCTTCCTGTATTTTGTATCACGTATGCACACATTGTTAAGTAGCAATTACTTAACAATGTGTGCATACATGATACAAAATACATGAAGGAGCACTATCTACTGTATGTATTATGTAGTAGTAGTAGTAGCTCAAAAGGATAACTAGTGTTACAGTAAATGCCCATGCGACGTCTAAAGAACTAAGGGAGAAATGCAAGTGCACAAAAATCCTAAGTGTGATCTCAAAGAGAAGAGCAAAGGTTTGGAGAAGGATTGGTCAAATGGAAGAGTTGAGGATCCAGAAGGTGATATTAAAGGAAAGAAACTGGAAGGTGGACAACAGAAGCAATGGATGAAACAAATCGAGGAAGACGCCAAAGGCCAAAATGTGTTTGTAAAACATCCGCAAAATATAACAAAGGACGATTGGATCACGTACCTTGAATCATTGTAGGCAGATCCCTAAGACCGTAACAAAGAGCCCTAGTGAGTTTGTTTTTTTAGCAGGTGAGGCCACTCTAACATCTCTAGGCCGAGTCCTGCTGTACACGATTATTGCTCCTCGATCGGGTCGCTTCCCTCCTTCTAGGCTTATGCTTTGAAGCTCACACTTGTGGCACATTACCTGAACAGGCCCAGGTAAGTGAGGCAAACAGCATCCTGTCAGAGTCAACCATGGGGCACAGCTTTTTTTCTCCCTGGGATATTCTGGGCTAGGATCTCAAAAAAGTAGTAGTAGTAGTAGTCGTAGTACAGGGTTCCCACTCTTTACCTGAAATTATTTTCTAGGTAATTTCCCGGATTTTCCATGACATTTAAAAGTGCAAAAGATTATGATTACATATTTTGCATTCCTCTCTGCCCTCCTCACTCTCCAGCGGCACCCTGTGGATGCCATCTAATATTGGATAAAGTCTATATCTTTTTGGTCTGAAGAGATTCAAGCTTAGACGTGTAAAAAAAAAAGACGTGTTTTCTTGGGAACATGGTCAAACGGGGGGTTCGGAGGTCCTCCCCTGGGAACATTTTGAAATAGAACATCATTTTTTCCTGTGTTCTGGAGCAGAATGAGCTAGTCTTTAGTCTAGTGTTGTGGGAAAAGTATCGCTTACATTGATTTTAAACAGAAAACCAAAGGGAGGAGAAGTATTTTCAAGGACAAAATATGTTTTTCCAGGATGTTTGACATTTTTTGGCATTTTCCATGTGTTTTCCATGCCTAGAAAAAATCTAGGTAATTCTCCACGTTTTCAAGGTTTTCCAGGTAGAGTGGGAACTCTTTTTAGTAGTAGTAGTATTCAAGGGTGTGTCTATTGGGAGGTAGTGGAATCTGATTGGCCACTCTGGGTGCCACCACACTGGGGCTGAAGCACTGTATTGTGGTTCAGCAACAACTTCACTTAAAATGCACTTAAACCAGCAAATTACAGTCCAAATTTCATTGGCACAGTAATATCAATCTAGAAAGGCTCCAGTTTTAATCGTTAGGGAAGGCGACAGACTGTTTTTTGGAGATTTGCTGCTGATTGGATCAAGGGCCCCTCGTGTTACCCAATCAGGATAAGTCTCAAAACGTAGCTGAATATCAAAGAACAATCAAATTGAATTCAATTTTTAACAATGTTACTTGTGTTTGTATAATCTGTAGCAGCACCTCATGCTTTTCCATCTTTGTTGGAGAAGATAGATTATGAACAAGACCCTATTAGTATTAGAATCTCACAGTGGTATATTCTAGCCAGTTAGTGGAGGAAACCAAATAAGTTTCAACACATAATACAATGTTTAATCGTGATAGAATTGCCCCCCCTGTACTTGCCATTATCTCACAACCTAGAGGCGAACAGCACACTTTAGCGACAGTACACAGACTTCACACTCGAGCCCCAGAGGCTGATACTAGGTTCGTGCCTGTACACAGACGCTGCCAAATGGCTTATTAGAGTGGCATAATTATGAGGAATAACCAGACTATCTTCGCCCAGCTGTTCAGGCAACATTTTCAACACAGTATCACCAAATGTGACCAGACAAGATTGCAACAGGGAAATAAAGAGGTAGGCAAAAGGGACAGGCACCGCAGCTCAATTTAGAACAAATAACAGGAAAGACTATGTTGTACACAAGCAGCAGAAATACTTGCAAATATGAATCAACATGGCAGCTGGAGAGGATGCATTAGATATCAAATAAACTAAAAGTGACTCGCCGCAAATGGCTTAAAAGTCCCCGAAGGGTGCGCACAGGAAGGCACGGAGCGCTGCGAGTTTGTGAAGCGGCTTGTCACGGAGAGGAGGCGTCAGCAGCAGCAGCTCCAGTCCGTGAGGAGTCGCACGGAGCGCTGCTTTGAACATACAGGAGGCAGATGCAGACGGAGCGACGTGACGACAATAACAAGTGCTCCAATGTCAAACAAACTTATAAATGGGTTAAACTCCAAATCCAGTTTATTTACGGAGCGCGTAAAATGTTTTCCAAAGTGCAGCACTAAGAAAGAAAAATAAAATACAAAACTAGAAAAGACTGGAAAAGCTCACCAGGCACTTAGTGGAGTAATAATTTATGTTTTATAATCCTTGAAGCTCAATTGGTAAAGCAGAGTGTATACATAGATAAGATCAAAGTATAGGGTCTCCTGTTTTTGAAATACCGAAGTTTAGAGAAACAAATCATGGACATTTTGGAGTTCTTGGAGAGAGCAGAGTTGTGAATAGAAAATAAACACAAGATAAAGGCACATTTGCTTTATATGAACAACCATTTCCACAAAAACACACAAAAAAGGCTAACAACATCTAATCATTTGAGACTAAAGGAACCAACATCCATGAAAACTCTATTGTGGCTGCAATATAAAGTTTGTGCTCCAAGTGTCCACTGCCCACCTGTGCGTTCCTTGTCATTGTCCATTCGTCCGCCCTCTCGCACCTCCTCTCATTTCGCTCTGTCCGTCACTCCATCCAAACACTCAACTCCACATTCGTCCCCAGCTGCTTCCACCAACAATGGGACATTGGCAGAGGCAGAATATTGTGTACAAATCATAGAGGGACGACAGGCAGCGAGGGACAAAGGGACTGTCAGAAGCGGTGGGAGAGAAGAGGAGGAGTAGGAGCGAACAGAACTATAGGCTGCGGTGGCTCTGAACATTGCCTCTTTTTTCCCTTTCTGTCTGTCTGATTGTGTGTCCAACCCTGTCCATCTCTGCGCTGCTCTTCCTCTCCATAACCCACATTATGTTCATCCGAATGGGTCAGGCGAGCCGGCGGGGCAGTGGGAGAACGCCATGACAGTTTGTGGCTCTAAAAGACCGGGTGGCTGCCTCCTATAGGCTGTGTATTATGTGTGGCATGGCCTGGGTTGACCTGTTTCTGCTTTTTAGTGTTTCAGTTTTCCTATAAAGCACATAGCAATGCAAGTAAGATCTCCCAACCAAGCATCCAGCATCAGCACTGACATCGGGATGCTGTGTTTTAGGCCCATGTTGTCATGGTCCTCCAGTTTAGTCTCTTTCCTCCTCTTTCTCGTGTGTGTTTGTCTCTTTTCTCTCCTGGGAGAAGCCAGCAGTCCAGATGTAATACACTCATTACCTGCAGTATAAGACGCCTGGTTGGTCATTCACTGCTTGCCAGATTGTCAGTCATCTACAGTAAACACTATTCATCTATGTTTTTGCTGTACCTTATTTCCCTCACAAGTACTTATTATGGATTTCTTTTTGAATCTCCAGCCCTCGAGCCTCTATAGCCACTTACCCAGCTACTCGCATGTGATCCTCTGTCCAGCCTCTACTGTATGGTTACAGCAGCAGTGAAAACCAAAGCATGGATCTAAATAGGTTTTTCAGCTCTGCTTGCATAATCACTGAGATCTTTCATCTGACAGTTATTTGTCAGTGGAGACTTATATGAAGTACTAGAGTTATCACCTGAAGCTAACAGAGCTCATGTTACTCTATGGATAATCCAAGAAAAGGCAAGTGCAACACAGGGTCCAATAGCATGTAGCAGCTGCTCGTCCAGGATCGAAAGGCATGCTTGCTTAAAACAAAGAAGACGATCCGAGGCACTCATGCTGAGTTAAATTAAAAGTTCTTAAATGTATTAACATTGACACAAGATTCTCTAGTTCTGCCTCAAATGTTGAATGTGTATGGTATCGTTTCATATACTGTACATTCAATCCCGCGCTCTATATAGTACACGCAATGTAATGATTTTTATTGTTTCTACAACTTCTCATTGTTCAGTAATGAAGAACAAAATCTATTTGAGAAAACCATTCATAGGGAAAGAGCGAGAGTGTAATATCGTACAGTACATCACTGTTCACCTAAGGAGCTCTTTAGATTTAATTCTCCAGCTCTGAACTGTGCTGCTGCAGAGTCACCTCTGAGCCTCGGGGAGAGTTCTGATCGTCAATCTCTCCATCTTGATCTGTAATAAAACGAGCTCCATCAAAGCGCTGTACATACACATAGGGTGCCCCTGGGTGCTGCAGCTCAAGCCACACTCAGAGCCAATCACAGGCTGCAGAGAGCCGTACAGCGGTCCAGTAATTAACACCAAAGGGCTGGGAGTGTGAGCTACGAAATACATGTGCACTGTTCGTCTAGGGACTGCAATGGTAAGAGTATTGTAATCAGAGTTCAACATAGACAGTAAAAAGGTCATTAACAATAGTGATGGGAGTCTGTGGTGTTGAAATAGGGGAACTAAATGGCCCGAGTTCTGCTGCATAGAGTCAGTCATGATGCTTGGCTTTTCCTTATCTAACATACGGGCGAAGACTTTTAAATGGTTATGTCTTAAATTAAGTTAAACCTTAAACCTAAAGAGTGTCCAGTTTTCTTTGCATAAAAATATATTGTCAAAAAAAGAACTAATGAAAACATTGAGCTTCTAACCATGGTGTAAACTCCATTCAATTCCAATTTTACCAATGAAATATACAATACATATCCTCCCTTTGTTACCTTTTGTTGCTGCAGCCATTCAAATATTCTGCATATGGCAAACATGATTGTCTTAATGATAGTAACTGTCTAAATTGTTCAAAATGTACCCCACCTCATGCCCAAAGTTGTGAAATTCAATGACTAAATGAAAGATGCAGCGATGTAGTAACACATTGGAAGCCACAACCATTTTTAATAATAAGTTGTGCTCATAGCTTTAAATATCCTGGCAGAATGTTTAATTGTTTTTGGCTATTTGTTAGGGAGCATGAATGACAACACAAAAAAAAAAACTTTTTTCACTCTTGGTTAGTGCTTGTGTGAAGCCATTTATTATCAAAAAAAAATCGATCACAATGGCAACAGAAACTGCCCAATGACCCTGGTCTAAAGTTTACATATTATGCATCTTGAAACACCACTTTTTTCAGAGAGTCCTGTTTTTCAGCTTATTTGTGTTTTTTTCTTTGCACCTGAACTATTTTTCTGCAGTTGTTGCTGATCATGTAAACTAATTTCTCTTTCATGATGCTTTGAAAAGAGTAAACTCAGTTCTTTGACAATAAATGGCTTCGCACAACCACTAACCATGAATGAAAAAAAGTTCTTTGTATTATCATTCATATTATCTAAAAAATGGCAAAAAAAAGAGAGCAAAAGTTCTGTAGGGGAACGCAAACTTTTGAGCACAACTGTGATCCCCACTCTATAAATGACAAACCCCACTATATAAACAACGAGACCCTCTGCAGAGCTGCCCCCGCTGCGCCGCACAAGGTCAACAGCGGCCACACGGGGTTTAACATCTGCTCAACGCACAGATTTGCATCACTACAGACCTGCACACGGAAACACAAAAACGCTTCCCTTCAGTCGTGTACCTGCTCTTTAAGTGGCACATAAAGCACTCTTTAGTTATCAGGGCTAATTCTGTACAAGGACACAAGACAAAACGCCTCATCATCCTCCATTGTAGAGCATCTACTGCGCATTTCACAGCCTCCGAATACTATGGAAGACGTGTTACGAGTCTATCCTTTTCAAATCTGTAATTGTCGGTGTCAAGCAAAATATACTTAACTGTGGAAGGTGGCTTAGGTTAAACAATGCGATTTTCTCTGTGGGTGGATGACCATTGCCTGCGTTCTCATGTGGCCACAGTAAATCACTGCAGATTTATTAACCCAGTTACCCCCAGTCAAACCGTCTGACACACATTTATGCCAAATCAGCAAATAAATGATCTGGCCATTACAGTCTATAATTGGATATGGAACAAGCTCGATATATTAGCGTCCTCTATGGCTCCGCTAGAGAGCTCACTGCCATTGCATTACGTGTAGTGTTTGGAGGATGCGCTCTTAGTGGTTCCGAAAAGCACTAAAACTAAAGCTAAATCTACTATTGTCTTGAGCAGCTCATGAGGACGATGCATGCAGAAGTTTATTATCCTATCAGGGCTTGTTTGGAGAGAGGTGGTGGGATTGTGGAAGTCGGAGAGAGTCCCTTTATGTCAGGGAACTCCAACCAGTAGCTCACCAAATGTTTTCTACATTTCTACATATGAGGCAAATTTTAGATGCATTTTTTAGTGGAGCTGTTAAGGACAAAAATCAATTTTATGTTTCAAGCGGGAAACTTAGTAACACCCCTAGGACTAACATTTTTGGATATGGAGCCAAGTCGAATTATTATGTGTAAATATGGCCAAAATTGCCTATATTTCCGTCAATTTAAACAAAATAATGGACAGAGCCAGGTTAAATTTATGGTTTTATTTTGATGATATATTAGCTACATATATTTGTTCAGAGTGGATTTTGGATATTTTGTTTAGTTTTTGAATAAGGTAGTTCGCCGAAAATATAGGCAATTTTGGCCATTTTTACACATTTACACGTTAATGCCTGATTTTTATATCAAAACATAAAATGACAGAAAACTTGCAATACATTTTTTTTCTCATATTTATGCCGGTAATAAACAGCAAAAGTTTCAAATTAATATCACTCAATTACATTTTTTTCCCTATTCCCCTGCAGTGCCCCCCCTTAACGGGATAATTCGACTTGGCTCCATATCCAAAAATGTTAGTCCTAGGGGTGTTACTAAGTTTCCCGCTTGTAACATAAAAGCGAACATTTAGGTAAATATAGGGAAGTATAAAGCAGAAACTACTGTAATTTCCTTTAGCTGTGTTGAATTATCATCCAATAGACCTAGTTACTGGTTAGTTAGACGCATTTCTTTGAAGTACTGTATTAGTAGTGCACTGCCATTTTTGCCGTGCCCTTTTTAAAAAGGTTGGAGACCCCTGCTTTGTGTATTTCCAAACAGTTTTTACACCATGTAACATGTTTTTGTGTAAATAACTCAACATTACAGTAGTTCAGTAAAATGTATATTTGACCTCCTGTATGTGTTTACAGTATAAGGACTGGGACGATGCACTTTTTAATGATACAAATACAATACATACCTTAATACTTCAGGGCCGGTACAATATTTACAATATTACGATACAGTAAGTGCTATGGAAATTGGAATTTAAACAAAGTTATGTGTCCAAAAGGAAGAAACTAAATGCCTCTGATGTTTATTGAAGTCTTAAGATTGAAAAGAGCATCAACAAAACAGAATGTAGGTTAAACAAAGTGCTGTGTAACTGTTTCTAAAATGATAGTAATTAAGTGCAAGATAAAAATGCCTCCAAACACTTAGCAGCCCATAAACGGAGATCTAGCCTATTGCAAATATCTTGTAGAGCAGTTGCACAGCTGTTAAACACTTTAAAACTTGGTATTGTGACAAAGGCGTATTGTGATATACTGCAAAACTATATGTTGTTGCCCTAGTGTTTATAAAAAATTAACTTTTTTCCACATACATCCCTTCAGTACTAAAAGTCTGCGTGGCCCCTGGTTGCCCTCTGCATCCTACAGCTGACTTCCTCTTTGGTTTGTGAGCGTTTCCCCAGAGACCACAACAGATCCTTTGGTTCCTTTATCTCCGTGCAGAAGCATCTGGAAAACAAGCCCTGTCTCCACCTCTTTCCATCACGTTCAATCACTGTTTATTCAGCCCCTCGTGCTGCCCCACCCGCTGTCTCCCTGACGCTCACACTGCCTCCGTCTTCCTCCTATAGCACCACTTATCACAGCACACATCTTCCCTTTCCTCTATATAAAGCATCTACCGACATTTGTTTCCCCACCACAACGCGTTAGCCCCTGTTGACATTTTGTCCAGGCGCACCTTCACTCCGCCTTAGGGTGTTTTTGTCCAGGAGGATGGTGAAACATTTGCAATGTGTGAAGGTGAAGGGAGTGGGGTGGATCTGCGGCTTCTAACAAGTAAAGCTGCTCCACTCTTGATGTAAATGCTAAAGTTTGGTGCACAGTATGTCCCTGTAGTCCATATTGAAGGGTAAAGGATGCCAAATCGTCTGTGTGCATAACAATATATCACAATAGGTTATTGTCTGTTATAAGTCATTTAAGAATTTCAGGAAATAAAAAATATATATAAAAAACATCATACTCATACATATTGGAGATAGGCAGCAGAGGCAATTATGCTTTGAGGCTAATTGACTGGTGTCTTGATTTGCATTGACACATATTTCCAAAATATTTTGTGGTTGTGGTTGGAACCCTATTTTTCCAACCATTGTTCAAAGTTGCGTCAAATCCTTTTCTTGCCAGTATAATGTGTTTGCTGATGTATGACAAAAAGACATGCAGCATGCAGTGTCATTTTAGCGATCCTAAACCCAGAAGTAGCGCTGATGCTAAAAACAATTAGCCCGTGGAAGCTAGTTGTAAACATTGCCTTGCTGCTCTGCTTCCTGAATGGTGCAAATGTAGTTTGTAAACGGCAATGGGCCTCATTCATGAATATTTTCTTAAGAAAAAGTTCTTAAGTAGCCTGGCCTTAGCCATCCGTAAACTCCGGTCAATTATCATTTTCCCTACATGTACGTCTGGGTCTGATCTCAGTGGCTGCGTTAACATCGGTTGAATTGCGTCGGACCATTCAGCGAGCGGGGGAGGCGGGTGTTGTAGGCCAGGCTAGCGAGTGGGTAAAATCAGATCCAATCGTTTCAAACTTTAAAAGGAGTTGACTCCTCCCACCTGAAAACGGAGATCAATTGTGTAGGGCCAGACCCTCTGTACGAAATGAGTACGAGGGGATGGTAAGACCAGGCTAGTTCTTAAGTACAACTTAGGAAAAACTTAAGAAAAACTTAGGTCTGATTAAGGAAGCGTTCTTAAGAAGACAAAACTCTTCTTAAAAAGAGATGCCCCAGATTCATGAAGGTGACTAAGAACACCACGCCCCTCATTCTCAGCACATTTACATTATATTGACTATGTAAATACAAACACACACCCTTTAGTCTTCCATATACGGGCATGACAAGAGCATGAGGCAGCACTCATTTACATATACTCGAGTACATGTGAGTAACTTTTTGAAGTATTTAATATTTGTACGCTACATTTTTTTAAATACCTTTACTCTTAGTGTAAATAGCCTCCTGAATTTAGTCTAAAGTCTCTCCTCTGATTACACAGGTGTGACTCAGAGCAGCAACTAACGAGCTGCAGCCCTCAGCTGTGAAAGTCTGATTTACACTAACTGTCTCTGCTCTGTACCACCTTTGATCACTGTCATTCTCTCAAAAAAAAAATATTTGTAAATAAAATATTTTTTAGAAAAATATTACTCATGCTGTATATATATAGAATTGTTGGGTCCATTTTGACTGTGATAATATTCTCAAACTGCAGATTTTCTGTGCGTAAGAGTCCTCCTGAATGTTCTTAGGATTTGTTCTTCCAGAAGAACTCTTTCAGCTAAGAACACATTTTGTGAATGTCAAAAAATTCTTAAGTCGGACTTTCTTATTCTTAAGTCGGAAATTTTTCACAAATTTGTGCGTAAGTTTGTTTCATGAATGAGGCCCCATATTCTTACTTAAGTAAAAGTACAGATACAGGAAGTCACTTTGAAAATACAATACTTCTAGCCTCATTTTAAAAATGTAATGGAGTAGAAAGTACAGATACAGATTCTAAAATGTGGTGAAGTAAAAGTAAAAGTATTCATCATAAAATTTACTTCCGTAAAGTAAAAGTACCTATAATTTGTACTTTTTACTTTGTTACTTTCCACCACTGGTAAACGAACTCCCACATTAGGAATGTGTTTGGACCACAACTAACAATTTAAACGTACAGTTTGTCTATGGGGATATTACTGTGATTTAATTTATGCCTTTTTGTACTCTTCGCTGCTTATGATATTATTTACTGTTTGCCACACGATTTGTCATTAGTTCAGACATTTCTCCGACTGTGCAGTGGTGCTCATGGCCTCTAGAGGCGCTAAACCTGGAATGTTACACAGTGTTGCTGTAACTAGCTCTATTTTTACAGTTTGAAAACAGAAAACCCTATTTATTTTAATCGGATGATTTCATGTTCTACTAGAAAGCCTTGCAGTTAAATAAGAGAAAGCATGAATCAGTGTTCTTTAACTCCTTTTCCAGAACCACAGACTGGCTGATGCTGTTTTTTCACCCTGCAATAGTTTAAGAGTGCCCCCAAAAGATACAGGGGAGTCACTTGGGTGAATAACGTTCATCAGTGTCTTCGGCAGGGAGGGCTAACACGGGGTGGGGCAGATATCAAACCCAGTGCTGCTAATTAACGCTTCCTCTTTCTGGTTCAGCGACCTCTGCACTGTAGCCTTGGATGGAGCTCCAGTAGATTAAATCAGCAGGGATCGCCAAGAACGGAGAGCCGAAAGATAGTGTAATGACAGCGCAGCAGAAACAGAGCACGGCCTTTGACCCCCGAGTCGCATTTTGAAGTTCATGCAACGATAGAAATGAGGCTGGTATCTTGTATTCGCTGTGGTGGAAGGACGTATCTCTCTTTCTGTAACTTGGCCGGGCCACACGGTACAAACGCTGCCAAGAGATAAGAGCGGCAACCAAGAAAATGTTGAGCTGATAAGAACTGGCCTCAGAAAACGCAGACACTGACAAAAACTTCAAGTGCAGAGGAGCCAGAGAGTCCGGCGACAGTGAGGGATTTTGCGGAGTGAACTCACGAAAGCTAATCATCAGAGTAACAGGGATGGATGGGCTGCACAGTCCACGTCAACCCGGTTATCTTGTTTTTGGAGGGTTGGCAAGTAGAGTCTAAACTCAGGTGTTTGGGAAATGACTTTAACACTGATTTATTACCAAATCTAAACAGAGACTTTTTGGAACACTTTCTCATTGTGAAGAAATGCGAAGATGGTGTCATTGGCCATTTTCCAAAAGTTTCAAAGCTTCAACGGTAACATGAAAATGAATGAACTTTGCATGGATATATAGTGCTGTCTACTAAGAAAGGGGATAAAGGGGGTTATTTTTTTTCCGACCCCAGTACCTTAACAATACCTTTTACGGTACCTACTGTATGTTATTTTATTTTAGCTTGTTTTTTTCTGAAATAGCACAAGAGAAAGCAATATAGCACTTTGTGTTTTGAGCAGAATTTCACTTAAACGGCAGTAAAAGTAGAAAAAGAACATGATTACCTTCAGAGCTGCAGGGACAGACAAGATACTGTGTTATTTCATCTAAGCCGCGGTGTTCGATGACAAACGACAGTTAAACACGTGAAATATCTTTTATATTTGGTATCCATCAAAATCAAAAATCAAAATATCCATCAAAGTAAGTTAAACTCATGAAACAATACACAGTATGCATTGACTCTATAAAATAATAATATAGAGAACATTAACCTCTTAAGCCCGTGGCTGTTTTTTTCCGAATTTGGTATACATATCCTCTGGAAGGCTTTAACAGCTTGTAAAATGTCTAAAATGTTCATATTGTTCATATGTTATTGTTCATATGTTATGTATGTCTATGGGGATACTGTACTGTAGATGTGAACATTTTAGAGAGAAAATCACAGTGGGCATGAGTAACTGAGGTTGAAAGACAGAAAATATGAATTCCGCCTAAAAGAGACACACATTATAGCAGGTCAGCAGCTTGTTTTCATTGTGAAGAAGAAAATAAACATCAAAAATAGTAACTACAGCTAATTACTGACTTTATGCCAACTGTTTATCTCTGTAACAATGAATAATTGAAAAGTTATTGAAGTTATTGAGGTTTTGATTTAAAATAGTCTAGGCGGAATCCCATTGTAACAAATAGGGCACAATTTGGCACTTTTTGGCTATTTGTAATAATGAAATTGAAAATTTTGGATCC
>OMNZ01049984.1:2308-28734 GCA_900303255.1 Lesueurigobius sanzi | reverse complement strand
CCTGTTATTCTGCTTTTAAATAGTCCAACTACACATGCTCATGATTCTAATTTAGTAGCACCTGTTTGAGGTTCTTAGCTTTCATAAAGACACCTGTGAACCCCACAATCAGTCAAAAGTCTAACTACCAACATGGGCAAGACCAAAGAGCTGTCAAAAGACACCAAAGACTAAATTGTAGACCTTTACAAAGCTGTAAAGGGCTACGGGGCAATTGCCAAGCAGCCTGGTGAAAACAGGACAATTGTTGGAGCAATTGTCAGAAAATAGAAGAGGCTAATGATGACTGTCAATGAGCTAAGAACCTCAAACAGGTGCTACTAAATTAGAATCATGAGCAGAGTGTAGTTGGACTATTTAAAAGCAGAATAACTGGTCTTTGAGGGTCAGAATTCTAGTTGATAGACAGGTGTTCAAATACTTATTTTCAGCTGTATCACACGAATAAATTGTTAAAAAACCATAGATTGTGATTTCTGGATTTTTCTTTTTAGATTATCTCTCACACAGTGGACATGCGCCTACCATGAAAATTTCAGACCCCTCCATGATTTCTAAGTGGGAGAACTTGCAAAATAGCAGGGTGTTCAAACTTTCTTCACTGTATGTACCATGAACTCTACCATGTATACCAAACACTGTTCTGATCCCAGTGTCAGTGTGCCACTTAGGAAAGATCATACCTTTGGCTTTGAGTATACTACCAATATGACAACATATTTATAAAAAAAAAAAAATATAATTAAAAAAAACAGTTTTTGGAATTTATTATAGGATATAGTTTTTTTCCCCTGACTTTTTTGCACCCCCTGTGTGATCCTATCTTAAGAGTTGTTGTAACAAGTGAATTTCTCCATGGTGAGATCAATAAAGAACTATATCTTATCTTATCGTTTATCGTATCTGATTGATGTGCATTGCAGCACCGTGAAAATGTATGTATATTTTATTGTCACTAGTGAAAGCTTTATACAGCAATAATCACAAAATCATTGTACACTTCTTTTTTGCGGCTGAGGGGTCTGGGAGCCGCTTCTAGTGCGGGCAAAATCCCACTCAATTCCGGCCAACTATTGCCTGCAAACACAGCTCTCTGCCTCCCTTTAGTGGCCACAGGCGCATATTACACCTCACACGATACAGCAGTACCAGGCTCTCTGCCAAGTTGAGCCACACGTCAGTAGAGAACCTGTACGTGTGCGTGGACGTGTACGCAGCACGTCTTGCGTTTCCCGGATGCACCAAACTCGAACATGGACTTAGTGGTGGACGTGCCAGTCAACAGTGGTGAGGAGGAACTGTTGGTGACTCTTTTCAACACATTTATAAACCATGTTTTGTCAGCCACGAGCTTGTGTATCCTATCTGCGTGCCCTGCCTCGTGGGTTTGATCGCGGAGGGACACGAACTGGAGCTAACTTCTTTAAGTTTCTAGTTTAGTATAAACATGAGACTACCCAGAGGTTACCTCTCTTGCATACTAAAATGTAAAAGCTATAGGCCACATAAATAAAATATACCATTAACTTGCTTGCTTTGAAGCAGACGTGTACACACTTGACTGTGTATGTTCACAGGAGCCTGCAGATAAATGCTTCTCCATGTGTTTGGCTTTTTAGATTGTTCAGATACAGCACATATAGTATTAATAATATTATAATGACAATTCCTTGCATTCCCTCAGATTTCCCCCTCATAGGCCTATCTACAACTCAACGAAAGAGGCAGGTTCGATTCTCTGCTCGCCATGACATCATTCTACTTCGAGAAGTGATTGCTCAAAACCCTTTTGCCTCCAAAGAATCTGGTAAGTGCTGTCCAACCTTGTAATAAGTGTTTTGCTGTAACACATACCTTACCATTTCATATACTAGTTTAGCTGTATTTTATTTGTTATTATGTGTATTACTTCCTCAGGTAAAGTTTGGGCACATGTGGGGGAGATCATTACTGCGGCTCTTCAAGATGAGAATTTTGAAGTGGATGCCAGGAGGTGCAGAGAAAGGACCATGCTGCTGCTGGACTACTACAAGAAGCAGGATTTCCCCAGTCTACGCAGGTACGTTCCACACACTAAAAGTGAACTGTTTTCTGGAAATATTGTGTTCCTTTTGTCTTCAGATTTGGCACAGAGCGGTTGTATGCCCAAAAAGAGGATTTACTGCATGAGGTTTTAGAGCTGGAAGCTGAGAGAGGGATTGTGGTTGGTGGAGATGATGTCAAATATCAGGTAATAGTATTTATTGTTCCTGAATGGAGCTTGTGTTGTTTCTCCCTTACATTAGAGTGAGCTGGACATAGCTTGACGTAAAGAGACATTTTGAATCTTGAGGTGTTTCCACATCTTCAACTCACATGATAACACACATTTGACATTGTCCGCCTGAACTTTCTCTTAGTCACATTTATGTACGTAGCTGTTGCTTTACATACTGTACACAGTGTTGGGGAGTAACTAAATACATGTATTTAAAATACGTATTCAGAATACTCATTTTGAGTCACTGTATTCAGGTACAAATACTCTCTCGTTTGAAGGTATTTCGAATACAGTTACTTTTCAAATACCAAAGGAATACAGAGAGGGAGAGAAGGAGAGAGAGAGAGGAAGGACAGAGGGAGAGGAAGGAGAGAGGGAGAGGAAGGAGAGAGAGAGAGAAAGAAGAGAGAGGAAGGAAATAGAGAGAGGAAGGAGAGAGGGAGAGGAAGGAGAGAGAGAGGGGAAGGAAAGAGGGAGCAAGGAAAGAGAGAAAAAGAAGAGAGAGGGAGAGAGAGAGGGGGGAAGGAAAGAGGGAGAGAGCAAGGGGAGAGAGAAAAAGAAGAGAGGGAGAGAGAGAGAAAGAAAGAAAGAAAGAAGAGACAGACAACAGTTGGTGTAAAAGTGTTGCTACATATTTTTAATCTTTCACCATATTTATACCAAAATATAATGCAAATCAAGGTGAAAGTATCTAAATATTCAGAATACAGTACACTGATTGGGCAAAGTAACTGAATACGTTACAAAATACATTTTAAGACAAGTATTCAGTACTCTGTAACTGAATACAATTTGAAAGTATTCTCCCCAACACTGACTGTACATTTCGCTGCCTCATTGTTTCTCATTTTGTTTTCTGATTTTGAATATTGCAAGAATGAAGAATTGAAAAAGAGAGCCATTGAAGAATTAACACTGCTGGAGCAAGAGAAACCAATAATCACACATACAACTAATGCAGGTAAGAAAGACAAACCTGACATGAACCAGATTAATATTATAATAGTCTCAAAACGGAGTTACATAACAAGAAAGCACTTAAGCAATTTAGTATTTACTTTTTTTAAATGTTACTCGTGTTTGTAAGTCAGTACCTTGTGTTTTTTGTCATAATTAGTATCAATTAAAGCAAATGTAAAACCCACCTACACATGGAAATACGGCCATACGACCATTTGGTCCGAAGCTGATTTTAGTTGGACCCTTCTGAAATGGATTATGCGCGAGACTGAAAATTCAGATCTGGTGACGAGCCAGCAGATAGATGCTTCTCCATGTGTTTGGCTTTTTAGATTGTTCAGACACAGCACATATAGTATTAATAATATTATACAGAAATGCATTTCACTGTGCAAGTCTGTTGGACACCGATCCGCATATGCATATTCCAGATTTAGACTTCAGAGAGGGCATTTGCATCGTGTACACTGCCGAAATGATGGGGATGTAATGGGTTCTCTAGTGGATGGAGAAGCGAGGGCAGTGAGGGGGTGGACAACGCAACAAAGACGGCTTTTTGTAACAATATCATCATTAACCTTGATTTTAGTCTCACTGAATATTCTGTAAAAGAGGGCTGCCGGTGTATTTTTGCTATTTCTTTTCTATCTGGCAGAGTGCAGTTATATTATACCTGAGGCGGGCAGAGCGACAACAGGCCTCCATAGTTGTCCAGAGCCTGTCAAACAAAGTGAATGTCAAAGTAACCAACTACGTGGTTAAAAAAATTATACCCCCCTCAGTGTTGTCAAGCCAGCTTTCCAAAAAAGAAAAGTCTTTGGAGCCTGGCCTATAAGACATTTTTGAAACATGTAAAGTCCACATAGGATTCCATATTACACAGTTCTTTCTGGAGTCGCCACCAGCTACTAGGGATGATATTGCAGCTATGTCAGTGCCCTGCCATGAGGGTCAAAGAGAAGGGCCATTTGTTTTAGCACTGTTTACCTAGAGACCCTGAGGTACGCCTTAATCCACTGTAATAAACACCTGGACCAGCGCAAGCAACTGTACAGGGACTTTACGATTGCCGGACAGTCTAGCTTTTATCTTAAACATCTTCTCAATTCTGACAGTTGGTCCAAAATGAAAAAAAAAAAGATTTAAAATATCTACAAAGTATAACAATGTTCAATAGAATATAAGATAACAAATACTTCAACAGCGGCAATATGCGATAGTGTCTAATCAAAGAAGAAGACATACTGTTCTGTTCCCAGTATCATGGGTTCAAGTCCCCTCTTTGACAATTTGCTGAATGCCTCTGTGCTCCTCACTCCTGCTCTTCAAAACACTTATGATAACTGAAAAATATTAAGCAACTATTAGAGCAGTGGTTCTCAACCTTTTTTAGTCGCGACCCCTAATATAACTTTTGCTGGTGTTTCGTGACCCCCACATGGCACAATTTGCATTCAAATTACATAAAAAATATGCCTCCAACAGGATTTTGCGACCCCCTGAAATTATCTTGCAACCCACAAAAAGGTACGCCCTTTGTCTATTTTCCAAAGTGAAATTAAATCTGCAGCTGTGTCACTAAATGAACAGAAATATTTCAAGAACATTTTCATTTTGAAAAATCAACAGCACAAAATATTCCTTCAAATTCTTTCAAATTTGTTGAAACTGATGCAGAGGACGAGCATGAGGAGCTGGCTGGCCTGTCGCCCCCCACAGCCAAGCGGCCATGTCAATGCTGCTGCCAGACCTACTCTGAGATCCTGAGTTTTCTGGAGAAACGCTCGGAGGCAGAACAGAGGCTGAGAGAAGAGGAACTCGCTCTCCGCCGAGAGGAGCTAGAGATTCAGAGGAGTATGGCATTAATATGGACTATATTATGGCTGCACAATTTATCTCATAAAAATGCTATTCTATTTGCTGTGATTAGCAAATAGTAAAAGTTTGCAGTTTGTAATACTATAATGCCTCTATTGGGATTTACAGTGGTGGGCAGTAACAAAGTACATTTAAGTAAATGGTCACATTTATATAGCGCTTTTCTACTCACCCATTCACTCTCTCATACATACACCAGTGTACGCAGACACTGGAGGCAAGGTGGTGAAGTGTCTTGCCCAAGGACACCACGACAGTGTGCACCTGCGGGAATAGAACCGCTAACCCTACGGCTCTACTACGCCCCATACTGTAGAGTTTTTGAGCATCTGTACTTAACTTGAATAGTATTTTTGTTGACAACTTATTACTTGTACTCCACTACATTTGTAAAACAGCTCTCGTTACTCTGTACTTACGGCGCAGACAAGTTGGTGTCATAGTTTTTTCTCTGATTTAATATCATTATCATGTCCAGCAGAAGGTGGCGCTGTGCAGATGTATAATTCAATACCACTAACCATACAATAGTTTATTTATTAATTTAGTTAAACCAGGGTGAACTGAAGAGGAAAAGACAAATACAAATTCAGAAGTATTGACATTTTTGAAGATTTACAACACACATTTAAAATGAAATGTACTTTTTTACTTTGAATATGTAAGTACTTTAACTTTAGTACATTTTTAACTGTGCAACTTTCACTTTAATTCGAGGAATAGTTGACCAGTAATAAAAAGTACTTCACCCACCACTGGGGATTTATAAGCATTACCATTTGAGAGAAGACTGAAATATGAACTGCCAATACAAGGTTAGCAAGTTTTACACGGTGTAGCACTTGCTAACCTTGTATTGCAGACCTCTGTAATTGTGTGCACCATGAAAAGAATCTGAATTTTAAAACAAATCACAAATCTAGTCGCAATGCATATGAGAAAAATTGCACTTAGGTATTTTCCAAAATCATGCAGTCCTAGACAATATTGATTAATCTTAGCACAACTATAAAATCATTGTATTTCTTTTTAGGTAAAATTTCTTTGGAGAGAGAACGCCTGGAAGCTGAAAGACGAGAGCGAGAATGCAGATTTGAGCTGGAGAGCCAAGAGAGACAAGTTATTCTGGATCTACTCAAGGAAAAAGTACTAAAACATCCCTAAATGTAATTAGGTATGGCACTGTGTGACCTGCTTGGACTAATGGCTAAGAGTAATTGATTTGTATTAGAAAAATATCAGCATATGTTTGACAAATAAATTGATAGGGGTAAATTTGAGGTTTTATAATTTCATTTTATAACTTATAACGAGTTACTGTGAGTTTAGTTAACTCAGGGCTCATAGGCCGACCACATTTGTTTTAATTAATTCCTTCTGAATGTAATTTATTGTAAACATCATTGTTACTGTCAGACTTTGTAATAGAAATACAAACAAGTTGAATGTACTTTTGATGTTTGCTGAGGTTGCGTCTTTTTTTCGGATGTTGATTGGTCCGTTTGCTTCGGTCATGTCTTCTCTGATTGGCTCTCAAAACCCCAGTCCTTCCTGGTCTATCGTCCAATGGGCGCGTGGTCGTGGTGCTGCTCTGTGTGCTACTGAAATGCTACAAAGTTTACAGTCGGCACGGCTGGATGTTATCTTCTAAGGTTTGCTCTTCCGAGTGATAGTTTTTGTCATGTGCTCGCGTTAACAAAGCCTCGTGTGTGCAGTGGGGACGGGAAATGTACTCACCGTAGCTTTTTTACTTTATTCTTAAGAGTTCATGCTAGTCTTTTTTTCTCTCTCCCCCGTGGTCCAATGTTGATGTGGATTTGGACTTAAACATCTCAGCAACGTGGCTCTACCTTCTACTGCGCAGTTGTTTTGTATACGGAATCAGGCAACCGATAGCACTATCATTTCTGGTATACTTTCCCTCAAATTAATAGTTACAACTTCTAATCTTACAACAACAAATCATAAGTTTTAATTTGTTCTTTGTACAATTGTGAATAAACATTTCCACTGCGACTCCGGAGGAGCAACATGCCCATTAGACGTTTTGGGGGTCACAAGTCTTTAGTTTCTCTCTCTCCAAAATTGTCTTATGGTTTCACCAAAATGAATGTTTCAAAGAGTGGCTACCGCGTGTTTTCTGCCAACTCCAGCACCGCCTGCACTGAACTGGCCAAGAAAATCACTGAGTAAGTAAGAACAAACCTGACACAGGTTTTTACTAATGTGAAAATCAAGATTACGTAATACAAATAGCCTACATTCATTTTAATACACGCGTATGAAGAAAAGGTACTATCTACTGGATCATAAACCTAGGCCTTTAGAGGGTCCTAGTTCAGGAGCAATTTTTCATTTGTGCAATAACTTTGTATCAGACCTAAGGCTGCACTTCTCTGAACGGACCAGTTTATTTCTTTAGTCCTGCAAATGGGCCATGTAACCTGGTATGTTTGATACATCCGCCGCAATGGCACTTAAGGTCAGATAGGCTTGTGTTGTAATGTGGGATTACTTCACTGGTTATTATAATCTGTGGACATGTTTGTTGTCAGAGCTGAGTTATTAAAAGGGTGAGGCTTCAGAGACAACAGTGACGGGTGGATCTTGTTCTGCAGGATCCCTGCTTCATGTTGGGACAAAGGCATTGACACTCAGCCAAGTCCTAATCTGGACTCTAATCTTTATAAAAGTCTGTCACTGGACTTTCATACAAAATATTCACTCTTGAGTGTCTGTAGGACCTTGGGGTTCTGAAATGCATTTAAATATAGCCTTGTGTTAGTTAAATTACAGTGCTTAACAAATTCATCAGACCATCACCCAGTATAAGGAGGTGTTTTCCACTGCTGCCATTATTTTAATGTATTTATAGAAAGCCCCTTGATGTAACATCTCGTTTGCAAGGGGGACCAGAAATAATTTAACAGTACTATTTCTGTTTACCAAAATACTGTGTCTTTTTATGTTTCTATAATGGTTAATCCACCAGTATGTGCAATATCTTTTTATCAAAATGACATCTAAAATATAACAATTGTTATTATCCATAATGTTAAAGTGTAAGCAAATTACTAGTTTTTGATTAAGTTGCACTGTTACAGTTTGGATAACAAAAGAGACTTCGCAAAACTACATAAAAACAATATGCAAGCAAGAATGCCAGCTGTTATCAGGTGGCCATACAAAATATTGATATTTTAGCTTATTATTTGTCTATTTATTGTTTTTGATACACTTATTATTTATGTTTTCATGGCAGGTGGTCTAATACATTTGTGAAGCACTGTAGCATGTAATGTTTCAGTCGTTCATTCAGTCTCTAATTTATGTTAAACACATGATAATATAATGGCAAGTGTGATATTTGTTTTTTTTGAGGATTTCAGCATTTACTTTGTGTTTTTTGCGCTTTACAGGCGGTTAGGTGTTGAACTGGGAAAGTCTGTTGTTTTCCAAGAGGGAAATAGAGGTAAGCAAATGCATAATTATAAAGTCCCTTGATATTACATTATCTTTTGGCCATGTGTTTGATGCAGAGACTAGAGTGGATGTAAAGGAATCTGTCCGAGGTCAAGACATCTTCATTATTCAAACCATTCCAAGGTGAGACATAGCTATTGATATCTGTAGTGTGATTTATTTTTCTGTTAATAATGAATAATTACTGTGTGTACAATTGTATAATTGGGACACATCTTTCATAGTCCAACAGGTTGTATTACATGATCAATAACATGTTTTGAATTCTGCTGATTTTATTTGCTTTGAGGTCGGTGATAGATTAAAGTGTTTGCTCACCCAGTGTGTTGTGGACTCCTCTGAGTACATAGGCCTATAGCAACAGTAGGCTAAACACACCATTCTCCTTTCTACTTTACAGAGATGTGAACACTGCTATCATGGAGCTGCTGATCATGGCATATGCCCTGAAGACCTCCTGTGCCAAGAACATCATTGGGGTTATTCCATACTTTCCGTACAGCAAACAGTGCAAAATGAGAAAGAGAGGATCCATTGTGTGCAAACTACTTGCTTCAATGTTGGCTAAAGCTGGTAAGCCATTTGCATTCAGATTAATCTGATGGTGATGCTTAACAAATGTACTAGACCACTTGTCATGAAAACTAGAAAACATAAATAACTTGGTAATATATCAAAAACTTGATTCAAATTAACAACTTCATTGTTATTCATTTAGAAAAAAAACAATTGGAATTACAAACTAGCCCTTGTTGAATAATAATAACCTAAAATGTAAATATTTTTATGGCCACCTTTGGCCCTGATAACAGCTTGCATTCTTGCTGGCATCTCTTGTTCCGAATACAGTAGCAAACCCCTTATACTGGGTGGCGGGCTAATGAATTTGTTAAGCACTATGTAATGTATTTACTGTATATTTTTATGTGATTTTGGTTTTTAGGTCTGACTCATATCATTACCATGGATCTTCATCAAAAAGAAGTTCAAGGCTTCTTCAATTTTCCCATTGACAACCTGAGGGCATCACCATTTCTAATTCAGTACATCCAGGAAGAGGCATGCGACTGTTAAGAAATACAGTATTTATTTTTTTAACCACATACTGTATAGTCAGACTAAATTGTTGTTCCCCCCCCCCCAAAGATCCAGGACTACAGGAATGCAATTATTGTTGCCAAGTCCCCTTCGTCTGCCAAAAGGTAAAACGTGAGCCTGAACTCGTTTTCACATCCTTCCACCAATTCCTTCCTTCCAATTTATCTCCATTTACCTGATTTTAATCAGACCATGTTGTTCCATCGTGCATTGCATTTGTTCACATACTGTATGTTCCCCTCAGTAGTGATGTGCATAATCCACACCAAAATCCCATGGTTTCAAAACACCACTATAAATGGCTTTCCTACCATTTTACAAAGTCATGACTCATGAGACCAATTTATTCAAAATGTGAATGTACTGTATGTCCATGTGTTGAATGAATACATTAAGTAACAGAAACTAAAAAACAATAAGAAAACGCACACACACACAAAACCAACAATGAACCGACAACACCCAGACTGTCACAGAGAAGTCCTCGGCCTGATGACCGCTCATTGATGGGGCAACATCAACACGAATAAACATCTCACCATTTTGGGAGAGTGGCCCAAAGCAAACTGCGGCCAGTCGCGACCGTCTAAATCAAAGGCTGATCAGTCGGATCAAAAGTATCAATTGATTGACAGCACCAATAATGTCGCATATCGTATCAAATTGTGAGGTACCCAGTGGTTTTCACCCTTATTGTTCACACCATGAACTTAGCCTAAGCCCTTTATCCTGTCCACATAGATTTCCAAATACATTTTCCTGTCTCTGCTCTATCTGTCGTCATCACTTTGCTTGACATGTGTCTTTGCTTGTTTGTGTCTAAGAGCACAGTCGTATGCTGAGAGGCTGAGACTTGGACTGGCAGTGATGCACGGAGAGGCACATCACTCTGAGTCTGACATGGCAGACGGCCGACACTCACCCCCCCTGTCCCGCACCAGCACGGGACACACTGGCCTTGAGCTACCAAGTGAGACACATTCACACGTCCTTAATCATTGTCAAAATATCACTTGTTTACCATCCCTCCCGGCAAAGACAGCTGAAATAGTCTTAATATGTCATTTGAAAGAAGATTCTGTATTAAACGGACTGTACCATTTTTGTTTTTTCCTCGGAAGTGAAATCCATTTACCCTCAATGTCCGTTGTATACAAGCGATCGCGATGTCGTTGTCACGTCCGTGGCTTTGGTAGGCATCAGGCTACTGGAAAGTATTAAATAATTATGTTATGATCTGCAAAACATTGTTCACGATCGGAGCCTTTGTTTTCATGGCGCTGTTGTGGTTCTGTGATTTAATCAAACAGCGCAAAATGTGTGGATTCGTCAGCTTCGTCATTTGCCGACCATTCACTAAAACATCCAGAGAAAATTACAGAAGAAAACAACAGCAATTGCTCCTATAGTAAATCATTTTTAGCTATTCAAACCTACAAGTAGCACAGAGCATTTTTTGCAGACTAATTGCCAGCTTTACGTGACGTGTCCGCATTGCTTCTTGAAACAAACGTGCTTTTAAACTTCTCCACGTCAATACATGTTCCCACGAAATTATCCGGTGTGCGTTTTCCTCTTCCGCCTGCCATTTTGTTTGGTTTCACAGCGAGAAGTGTATACAAATGAATCAGAACAAGCTTCTAAGAAGCATGCGTATGTTCTCAATGGACCGCAATGATCGCGCTAAAGTTGCAACATGGAAAATCTAGAGGCAAAAGAACGCCAGCGATACGATGTGGAAATTGGACTGGTCGCGGGCAGAGATCCCTATACACTTGAGAAGGACGCTCTGGGGAATGATGCAAAGTGTGTACCAGCTGTCACCTACATCCACATCATCTTATAAAGGCAAAGAGGATACTGGATCGTTCATACATGCTGATGCTAGCCGGGCGACCTGAAAAGCAGGGAAGCAGTTCTGGGAATATAAGATGAATATTATGCGACAAAAGTCAAATACTAATGAAAGAGGAGGTAATATTGTTAAAGAAACTTCATCTTAAAACATAATCATCCCCGATTTTTCATATCGTGATCTAATTTTGTGTGATGACAATTGTTGACACGTAGGCCTATGTTTCAGGTAGCGAGAACTAACATTTTGATGGAATATTCACTAAACCACATCACTTAAACCAATGAAGGGTTTTACCGGCCGGCGGCCTCGGCTCCTCGGGAGAAAAGCACCGCAAAGTAATAATGGAAGCAACAGACAGGAACACAATCAGAACACTGTGGATAAATACTGCATTTTGGACTTTATTAAATTATTCTGAAGCTCTAAGACAAAAACTAAATTAAAGAAGATGCTGAACTATGAAGGTAAACTATGTGCTAATGTTAGTGTATGTTAAAAGCAGCTAAAGTTGTGCTAACAGCGGCTATTGCCATCGCAGTATAATATTGTGAAATAATAATCTGGTAGGACGTGCCTGTTATTGAAATGGCCGCCTTCTCTCTGCTCTGACAAATCAGAGGCCAGCAGTCTGTTCACCACATCATGCTAGTACCAGGTCAGCTCGCTTTGACCCAAAAGTTGAAGACGGTCCCAAAGCTTGTGCCTGGCTCACCTGTCTGGCATGTGGAAACAAAGGACAAAGCGCGTAGACCAGGCACTGGGCTCGGCCGGAACTGTGAAAAACCCCCATTAGAGTATTTCTCTGGTTCATCCTTTGTGTTGATATTGGCTAACTACAGCCGGCGACGTTCCTCACTGAACGATTTAGTGAAATAACCCTGTTCTGGGATCAGTGGGATGGAATCAAATCCTAACTTATCAGTCTTATTAGCTCTGTTAGCACACCCATGTACCCAAGACGAAACAACCATAGCGGTTATGAAAAAGAACACTTATTTGTTGAACGCACACTGTCAACTACTACAACCAAACAAACTGGCGGACACACGGAATGATGGCATCACATAGGAATTATGTATGTATGTATATACAGTATGTATGTATCGAGATGTTGACAATGTGTTAGGAAAGGCTAAGAATTTAAACTTGATGCTTTCTGGTTATGTCTAAATTTGAATAGTAACATACACGATTGCATTTTTGTTGGACAGTTTATGTCAAAGGAAAATATTATTTTAAACATACAATTTAGCTGTACACATGTTTTAAAGTACTTGTTTTGGCAAAATAATCAATGTATCTGGTAGTTCCAAAGTGAAGTACACTGTAAAGTACACACTTGAGACTCCAGACATTCGTACATCAGTGATTGGTTGTAGGCAGCTGTGAAATACTGCAACTGTTACCTGACACAGGAGCTTTTTCTTCTCCTTCAGCCAAATTCACTCCACCTCATTTCATCCACTTCCCTTCTACAACAGTTTAATGCGCTCTTTCTTTGCAACTAGGGCTGGAGTCCGTCGTCTTTCTTCGGTCAAATGTTTTGTTGTTTGTTGTCCTAAACATGTTTTATTATCTTTTGCTTCCACAGGCCCCAGACCTCAGGTCCCTTTCCCTGGGATAGAGCTCCCAAGTATGATCACATGGGCTGAATGTTGCCCTCTGTTGGTTGTGTTTGCTGCATGGATTGACAGAATGAATTCTGCCTACAAATTTGTTTTCAAAAAAATAAATTGGTGGTTGTATAGATCCACACACAGATGCACAACATGAAAAGGGATCGCAATGTCAAATTATTTCAGATGTTAAATTCTGAAAGAAATAAAACTTTATATTGCATCAGCGTCTTCAAACTTACCTACTTCAAACATTTAATATTTTATCTATTTCTGTATTATTTTATAACTTTATGTAGAACAGTACGTTTGCATAATCCATTTGCCTGGGATAAGTTATGACTGCAAATGGCTTGAGTCGGTCCGACAGTGGAGCTGTGATGTCAAATTGTCCATCAGTATCCATTCACGGCAGCTGCTCATATATTTTTATGTAGGCGAAGAGAACACACAGAAAATTACAACCTTGGAGTACAGTGGTGTCTATTGTGAAGCCTCTGCTATTACAAAACCTTCTTTCAATGCTCCATAATTGGACCCTGAGGTTTCTTGTCCTTGAATGCCGGTCTAATTGCCCTATAATCCAGTTAGACTTGCATTGTGTAGATACATCAATTTATGATCATATGGAGTGGATGTGTGAATGATGCTTATTGCTGCGGTTTGAAGGTGATGGCTTGGTCCGGGCTTCAAGTTGCAGGACTCCTGACGAGGCCTGTTACGATGAATACTTTATTAACTTATTGTTCAGTAAAGGAAAAATGAACAATAGTCGAAACAAAACAAGAAAGGTTTTGTACATAAAGTAAAGCTATGCACTGTAGAGGGTTTAATATTGAACATAATCTACAGTTGTGGCCAAAATGCATTTCATAGAATAAAACCTTTATTTCACTCATGGTTAGTGGTTGCGTGAAGCCAGTTATTGTAAAAACAAAACAAAAAAACTGTTTGTTTACGCTTTTCAACTAGAAACTAGACAGATGTCCCTGATCAAAAGTTTACATATTGTGCATCTTGAATCGAACATCACACGAGAGTCCAATTTTGTCAGAGTCCGGTATTTCAGCTGAAGTGAGTTCCTGAGCAATTTTCCTGGCAGCTGTTGAAGGTCATGTAAACATTAGATCAGTGACATTTGATTTGAGTATTTTGTTTCATTATGAGAGTTCTTTGGCAATAAATGGCTTCACACAACCACCAACCAGGAGTTTTTGCGTTATCATTCATATCTCATGAAAAATGGCCAAAAGATTAAAAGGGTATGTCAATTTAAAGGAATAGGCCACTTTTTTTCATCCTGAGCTGTGTTCTTACATGAACTTAGATGAGTTGATGCGTACCTGTCTGGACTTTGAGCGTGCCCTCGAACGCCGAAGATGTTGTCACCATTTAGCCTCTGCTAACTATTCCATGGGGGTTCTCAGAGATTGAAGGTAGAAGCCACCAAGCTCCTTCACGTTTTCCATATTTAAATACAGTTATGTGAGTAGTTACACCATCCAAGTATAGTTAAACCTGTCAATTTTCTAAGCGGATAAAAACGGGTACTATATTTTAAGGCGGAATAAAACCACTTCAACCTCTGCGCAGTATTAGGACGCTCCTAAAGGATTCTCCCCCACTCACTTCCGTGTTATTCCGCCTTAAAATATAGTACTCATTTTTATCCGCTTAGAAAATTGACAGGTTTAATTTTGTGTAACTATACTTGGATCGTGTAACTACTCACATAACTGTATTTAAATATGGAATGGTGAACAACAACTTTGGCGTTCTTATGTTACAGAGGGCACGCTCAAAGTCCAGACAGGTACGCATCAACTCGTCTAAGCTCATGTAAGCAGCTCAGGATGATAAATAATGGCCTATTCCTTTAAGAGGGTACCCATGTAAACTTTTGGCCACAACTGTATGTGTTTTTTTTATGTTCTCAAAATGGTCTTCAATAATTTTGTTGCCAATATTTTTTTAGCACTATAAGCAATATATCACTCTTAGAAATGTATTATCGTGACAGGCCTAGTCCAGAAGTGTGGTGGGAGCAGGACTTGTTTGGATTATTAAGATTTTTATTTTTTTTCAAAGATTTAATATGATGATTTCATGTGAAACTTTATCACACTGGGCATCAAATTACTGGTGGGAATGATCGATCCTGGTCTGATGAGTGATGGAGGCCTACAGCAACATGCGCGTCTACCACGCCATATTAAAGATCACATCAATATTCCTCATGTAAACATTTTCAAACCATTATTTGTGGTAGGCGGGCAAGTGTTGGCAGAGATGCACTGCATGATTTTTGCAAGTTTTAACCTAATTAATGTTTTTTACTTCCCCAAGTACAATCTTCCAAACTATGTGTGTGATAACATTGTTTCTCTTTTAGTTCAAATGGCGAAGGAGAAACCACCCATCAGTGTTGTTGGAGATGTGGGGGGCAGAATTGCAATCATTATTGTAAGACATTCCACAATTACACATGCACAAATAAAAAGTGTATCCTGGAAGTGCTCTTTTCTAAAGTGATGTATTTCAAAATAGGATGACATTATCGATGATGTAGAAGACTTTGTTGCTGCAGCTGAGATCCTCAAGGAGAGAGGCGCCTATAAGATCTACATTATGGCGACACATGGGCTGCTGTCTGCGGAGGCACCCAGACTAATAGAGGAGTCGGCTATAGATGAGGTATTGTCATGTTTGTCCTGTTCGTGACATTAGGAGGCGCTTCAAGCCTCATTATTACAATTACAGCTCAATAGGAAATCAGGAAGAACATACTGTGTGTGCGGAATCTATCATCAATTGTTGAAGCAGGAACAGACTGTCTTTATCCAGTTTATGGACAGAATGAGGAACTTTTTCACAGACACAGGACAGAAACCAATTTAATCTTTTTGTTGCACATTCCTAATCACACCATGTCCAATTATAGTTCCATTCTGTGCAAAAATAAATAATTGTTAATGTTTTTCTTTGTTTTAAGGGGAGACACTGCAGGCAAAAGTCACTTTTATTTTTCAATATCCACATTTTAGCCCAGTTTACTCTCAATATATATATTTCAGTTGGAAACAAATAAATTACCTAATCTTTACAATAAGGAGTGTAATTATTGCACAGATCAATCTTTCTCCATAGATTTTTACATAGAAAACCAATTTAAAATGTCACTTTCTCAAAATGCATCTTTCTTGCACAACAACATCTCCACTTTAGTTGCGCCAATAGCCATCAAACCTTCTAGTCTTGGACTTCACAATATTTTGAAAATTTGTTCAGAGGTAGGTTTTCAGTATTTAATTCCTCGCCTGATTTATTGAGTTTTGAATTGAATTTTTACAGATTTATTCACCAATAGCCGGTTTATTCAAAAACGAAACAAAATTTCCCAAATCCCCTCTGAACAAATCTTTGCACCTAACGTATCAACAAAATAAAACGATCAATTAAAACCTGGCTCGATTTCGTCACTAAAAATAGTCAATTTCAGTCATCTTTACACATAAAATACCTTATTTTTGTATGAAAACATAAAATGACAGAAAACTTGCAATGCATTTTTTTTCTCCTATTCATGTCCGTAATATTCACCAAATGTTTCATATTGATTACGTATTTTTTCCCCTGCAGTATCTCCCCTTAATATTGAGATTAGAATATATTACACAAGTATACTTTATTCAAAGCCAAAATGATTCAAGATCTGTACCAAATCACCATGACTTTCTATGATTCAACTTTAAGTAGAGTGGGACAGAATCTGAAAACCTCAGTGCCATTCAGGCCAGTTCTTTGCCGAAACCTGCCCAGACACAGATGAGTCAGATTCTGTGTTTGGGGCTTTCTTTCTTTTACATAACAGTTTTTTTACCACCCCTTCAGGTCGTGGTGACCAACACTGTTCCGCACGAGATCCAGAAGCTGCAGTGCCCCAAGATCAAAACCGTGGACGTGAGCATGATCCTGGCGGAGGCGATACGGCGCATCCACAACGGGGAGTCCATGGCCTACCTTTTCCGCAACATCGCTGTGGACGACTGAGGCAACGCACCCTCTCACACTTCTTACAATCCCACACGACCAAAGACACACACGGACCAACCACACGCAGACGCTGTTCAAACAACGTGGAGAGTATAATGTGTATTCCAGTCAGTACAACCGAGATTTTCATTTATTTAGTGTAATGAAAACTTTTTATGTACCTTTATAAACTTTGAATATTAAAACTACTGCATGAAATACTTTGTATAATGGAGTTGCATATTATTTTCCTTTTTAAAAATTCAAAAGATTCTTTCCACATTATTCCACTTTGTCATTATAGCACCTTTAAATGGTTAAACTTGGTTAACCACTTTGCTGAAAATGTACTCTTAAAGTGCATTTTAATTCCTTCATAAGAAGCTCTATTTCCTGTGGCACTATTCTCAGAAATAAATTCACACAAATAAAACAAATGCTTGTGTTTTCTTTTAAAACAGAATCTGCTAAAGACACATTTCACATTTTGGTTGGAAGTAGTTCTCCGTTAGTTGACTGTTGGCACCTGGCTGTTGACTTTCAGTAGCAGTTTCAGTCATGAAGCCGAGACCATATTATTGAAAAAAAAAAACCTGTGCATTGCAGCCAAATATAGTTTTATTTTCTATTAAACATTTACAGGAGAAGCTATTTTTGTGGTACCTCACAATCACATTCCTCTCTGACTCAAAGTCTGCCATGTGACATTTTCAGACATTTTTTTTAATTCACAAAAAAAGTGTTCCTCATTTGTTAAGCGTACAGAAACTCCTTGACTACTTACATGAGCTCGTTTTATGTCCGAGTGATGGTGTCCCTGACCCTGAACTTGTTCTAAACGCCTCAGAGCTCGTAATCTGCTGAGGAGCTTTGACCAAGTCTGGGAGCAAAGACGAGCCCTGTCAAAATCCTCGAAACATTAAAAAATATAATGAAGCAAAAAAAATGAGTTGACTTCATGAAACTCATCGACTTGCTCTCAAACATGTCCTCTTATGTGCCTGGAGCAGCTAACCCTGTCTCCTTTTGCAAATGTGACTTGCGGAAGAATGTTTTAAATGTTTGCTGAAAGAGGAACTGCCCGCAAACGTTTTTGGGCCACTTCCTCAAATTAAAAAGGAAACCTGGGTTAGTGTAATCTGATGGATGAAAGAGTAGGTTAACTTCACCTTTGTTCCTTGTGCTGCATTTAGCTGAAGTGAGACTAAAGGAGGAACTAGAGAGTACTCCGTTACCTAAACCTTTTTAGCGTGATGATCATTATAATTTGACTGAAGTTTGTTTAAAATAATATAATCACTAAACAGGGTTTCTGCCGGGCATTAAAGAGCATTAAATTAATTGTGTCAAAAATAATGCCTTAAATGTCATTAAAAAGCATTAAATCAAAATGACATTGCTCAACTAATTTTACAGCATATGTTTATCAAAAATACAAAAATGAGGGTCTAGACTGGAGTTTTGTCAGAAATCGTACTGTATTTCTGGTCAAAAGTTGTCCGTTATATCAAATTTCTATTGAATATGGAAATTAATATTAAATATGTCCTGATTTGTGGCGTTTGTAGAATCAAAAATGTAGCATTTGGGCATTAAAAAGCTTTACATTTGACTTGCTGCTAGCTGTATAAACCCTGCTATAGAATAAAAATACTTGAGAATAATCTACACAAGAACTGTATACTTCCCATTTCACCTCAATTTTAGCTTTCACAGCTGTGGGACGTGGTATACACCGCCAGGTGGCAGTGTTGAGTCAAAACAGGGTCTGTTCTGGTTAAAATTTGGAGAGTTATTTACTTTGCAACATGCTTTGCTTGTTTTCTATGTAGAAAAAGGAAAAAAAAATACTTGTAGCACAAATCAAAATTGTAATTGATGTTCCAAGTATTTGCTTTTTGTAGTTTCTCAATGCTTCTTATAAAAATATGGATACTTGCATCTTCAATTTGCAAAAATCTGTTTTTTTTTGCTACGAAAACAACACGCATCTCGTACTGTTACTTTTTGAACATTTCTGATAAAGTGAAAGAAGAAGATGATCCGAGGCAAATGAAGTAAAAGTCCTTTATTGAAACAAGGGACAAGCCTTCGTTTGAATAAAGGACTTTTTCTTTTTTGCTCAAAGTGCTTCGGATCATCATCTTCTTTCAGTTCTGGACTCCTGGCTCCGATCCTGAAGAGCACCTGACACATCACATTCTTCCCACTGAAGCAGCCTCTCTACATCTTAAGCATTTCTGACAAATACTGGAAATGGTGGTGTAGTTGCTTATATTATAGACTACCTGATTATGTTTTATTAAACATATTTGTGTTCATTTAAACTATTAGGCCTATACTATATAATAATATAGTTATTATTATATTATTTTATAAAGAGAAAAAGCAAACTGTTAACCCATGATTTTATTTTTATTGCACATTTCATTTCACAACACACATTGTAAACAGAAATTATGAAACTTGTGAATTTCATGATAAAAAATATATTTATAAAACCTTAAACAAAATGCTACTGAAGTAATAAATTCAAAAATGAAAAGTGCTCTGTACAATAAATTTCCATTTGCATTTTCACCACATTTCAAAAACATGGAAATGATGCCATGCGTAATAATACAAAAGATGTAAACGTGACAGTTAATTTGCGATAATACAACGATTACAGTAAATACAGTTGAACAGTCTAGAGAACATTAAAATCTCAAAAAGCTTCACTGTGTTGATCTAAGCATCGTCACCAAAGCAGCAATAACACGTACACAGTCCTCTCTTTTCCACAGTCTTTCAAGTAGCTTGAGTGGCGTGCCGCCCTCCGAGTCATATGGCTGTTTTTCTCTTTACAAGTCCCTTCTGTCACTCGTCCTCTGTCCAGCAGACTTGAGTCGCTCACAGTTACGACAGGAGGCAGCTGTTGGTCTTGTTCATCGGCGGCCTGAAGTCCATGTCTTTGGGGAAGGTCTCCCTGCGTCTGCGAAGCGCTGGGCTCAGGCGACTGGGCAGGTTGGTCTGCTGCAGCAGCTCCTTGAACACCTCCACCACATTGGCGTTCTCCTTCGCCGACGCCTCCAAGTAGCTGTTGTTCCAGTCCAACTCCACGGTGGACACGACGTCATCCGCGGACACCTGCCGCTCACCTTCCCTGTCCACTTTATTGCCCACCACCACTATCGGCGTGTACTTGTCCTCTTTGATCTCCAGAATCTCGTCGCGGAGGCTTTTCACTGCCTCGAGGGACTCCGGGTCGTCCACGGCGTACACCAGGGCGAACGCATCACTGTTTTGGATGGACAGTTTACGCATGGCCGGGAAGGAGTAGCTGCCACTGGTGTCTAGAATCTCAACGGTGATTTTGACCCCGCCGATGTCGTACTCCTTGCTGTGCATCTCCTCCACGGTGCGCCGATGTTTGGGTTCAAAAGTGTCTTGGAGAAAGCGGCGGATCAAGGACGTCTTGCCCACTCCGGCTGCTCCCAGGAACACCACGCGGACATGGGTCTTCTCCTTCACCTCTAAAGACATGATTACCTCACGTAGTTACTAACTAGACTAACTTAAGAATTATTTAGCAAGATGTCCAACAAACTGCCTCGTAACAGCGCCTTTGAAATGTTTCCTTCTTATAATCTTTCCTCTGTCATGTTTCTCGCACTTCTAGGCTGTTCTACTTCTCAGATAAACCCATGAAGTCCCCGTCTGTCTCTCCTCCGCTGCCTTTTATGCCGTTTTGGTGAGAAAGCCTTCTATGCCCTCCTTGCAGTTTCAACCAATCGGTGCAAGGCAGCCTGTTGAAGAGGAATATCCAAGCAACCAATGATGGAGGCACATGCAAATGAGCACACAGGACCAACTCAGAAGAAGCAGAAGAGATGAGAGCGGTGTGAGTGGCTGCACAGCAAGCCGCGCATGGAAAATAGTGTTTGGGTGACATCAGTCCTGGCTAAAGCACAGGGCTGTTTGTTGATGAATAAAACTCTTGGTTTAGTGGTTAGTCTAACTGGATTCTTCATTCAGAAGGGGTGATAGTTTACCCAATGACACAAACCCAGATACAATTTGTCTCTTTTTTTTATTGTAAGAAAAGAATTTTGGTTAAAGGTAAATATTCAACACCATTTAGCCAGTTTATAAACTAACGTTGCTACACGTAATAAGCAAAGTCATGAAAGTAATTTGTTTTATGCCATTAGCACTACTACGACCAGTGCATCTATCATTTTTATTCACATCACGGCTGCTGCATTAATCCTAATGCTAGACACATGACCAGTAAAAAAATATTTCAATTTGAGTGCTGTTAACTGTTGAATTATTATTTTGTAGTTCATTGTAAAGTAATTATTTTAAGTAACTATTTACTCCAAAAACATGTTTAGTTCTGAGCCTGCACCACAGATCGTACATCTGTAGAACATTACATTCCATGTCTCTAAACCCTCCTTCTGTCCTACATACTCATTACACATGATGTATTGCGACACTCATATCCTCAGTTTGTCTTAGTTTCTTCTTCTTCAGTTGTAAGCCAGATTTTGATCCTGCTAAATTTCCCTCGGGACACAGCGTTGTCTCTCATAACACGACTCGCTCTGCCTTGTTAGGTTAGCCAACAGTACGGAAACGATAAGCTACAGGGAACATCTCAGCCCATTTCTTTGTTCCAACAAAGTCATACTGATAATACATCACTGAACATAGTGTGTCCCCAGGGGGTGCTGTACCTAAGCCCCCAAAAAAACTAGAACTTCGGTGGAGATGGCAGCTCTGTCACACTGAGAGGAACATTAATACCTACAGACAACACATTCTGTTTGTGCCAGTGTGATGGCTGACTCTGTGAGAGACCATCTCCTGCTGAGGATAATCTAAACTGTTACATGTACAATCCAAGCTTCTTCAAGTATGACCAAGTCCACTTTCCCGGGCGGCCTTTCTGTGTGGAGTTGGCATGTTTCTCCCCGTGTCTGGATGGGTTTCCTCTGGGTGCTCTGGTTCCCCCATCAACCCAAAACATGCACATTAGGTGAATACTCCCGCCAGGTGATTCTGACCATTAGCCTGGCTCCACATCTGGAGACGGATCCCCACTGCTGACGGGTCGCCCCAGTGGCATCGAAGGATGGGTTAGATGCAGAGAATGAATTTCCCTACAGGGATCAATGACGTAAACTTACCTTTTATCAGAGAGTCCTGTATTTCAGCTGAAGTGAGTTTTTCTTTGCCCCTGAACAATTTTTGTGACACAACCACTAACTATGAGAGGGAAACAAGATTTTTGTGATATCATTCATATTCTATGAAAAATAGCCAAAATATTAAGAGGGAATGCAAACTTAAAAGGGTATGTAAACTGTTGGCCACAACTGTATATTACTTTCTACATTTTAGTTAAATCTGGTGGGGTTAAGTTCTTACAGATGAAAACTGGTATAAGTTGAGAAAGTAATCAATTAAGCCCAGAAAGATCATCACAGAAAAAAAAAAGCTGTACGTTTTGGGCCAATAAGCATGCATATATTTTGAGAATTAAAAAATAAAAAATGCTTGTAAAAAATTTATTACGAATTAGGACACCAATTTTAAAATAATTACTATTATTTCCCAAGCAAAGCTGTAGACCTGTGCATGGTGTTCTGCAGTGCGCTGTGTCGTGACTTATGTTCTCCCCCATCAGTGGATCCCTTCTCAACACATTTTACTTTCTGCTCACCTGTTGGTTACCAGTGATACCATCGCCCCCTCATTAGGGACACCTCTTTCTACCTGGTTCTTATGCAACATCGATTTATAAAGAATTGTCATATTTGTAGTCATTCATCTTGCATCTGGTCTCGTCTGCATTGTCTGTGTAATGGGGGGGGAGCTTGTTTAGTTCCCATGGCGACTGAAGCATGTGCTGCAGTGTCATTCTGTCAGGACCAGGCCAAAGGATGATGATGAGGAAGTGTGACACATGACAAAAATAAATGATGTCCCATGTGTCCATTAACCTTCACTGCTGCCTGAAAATTCCCCTATTCCTCCTCAAGACGTGCAAAACATTTTACATATTTCCCTTCGTGCTTGTGCAGTAAATAAAACATATTATTCACCTGTTAGTATTTGTACCTCATAAAATAGTTGTAATGTAGATACTGTGAATCTAGAGCCCACCTGTCTCAGTCCTATAGCAACTGAAACATGAAAATGATAAATAATACATTTCATTAATTATTTACCATGTTGTGTTGTCAAGGTTTCATAACATGTTACATGGACAAGACTTAATAATTTAGTGCTTTTAATAGATTTAGTCTGACGCAAGCTATCAGCGGAGAAGGACCTCCGAACTTATGCTTCCCATCATATTATTCTTTATTCAGTGTATAAAAAACATTGATAATAAAACATAAATTAATCTTCATACTTAAGAGCATTATCCTGCATAAAGATCTGATGTTTTCATGATAACATTGCTTTGGGACAGTTATGCCTCTTACCCAAAGTTATCAGTTCAATCCAAGCTGAACCAGTTTTCCCTACTGCCATTGTAGCAAGAGCCAGCCACTTTCTTTCAAGCAGAACACGTCTCTGTAAAGAATAGGACAAGTGTGTGGGTTGGCTGGCCAGGCTACACCTCACCCCTTTCACCAGTTTGCCGATGTATGAATAGGATTTGTAATTAGTGGTAGTTGAAACGATAGGCAGTGATCTCCAGCCACGCTTCAGTCAATCCTGTCGCTGGAGGCTGTGGATTACCACCACTGTGTGAGGAGAGTTTAAGCCCTAAGTAAGTGACCTACTGCCCTGAAAAAATATTTTACCTCCATTATGTTGGGTTGATTCAAGGCAAAAAATGACATTAAAAGGAACTGACAAAATGGCTTTCTATTTGTTTTTACATTGCTTGCTTCAGGTTGCACAGATGCCATCTCAATGTCTAATAATAGGGCTCCATTTCTCTGGACTCTAATCTGCATTGTGACTCAGGCATTGGTGCACATAGTGCTACCTCTGGACTGCACTCACAGCGTTACATTTGTAGAGATCCAACTGTCTTGGGGCTGTGTTCAACTCTTCAGCATCACTTGTTCGGTTGTTATTGGGACACATTTAAGATTAAATTTGGGGCATCTGTGGCATGGGAATTTATTTCCATTGCTTCCAAGAAAATACTAAATAAGACAAATCCCCCTGAATTAATAGTAACAACGCATTGGTTTTACATAGCGCTTTTCTGGACACCCAAAGATGCTTTACATTATTCATTCACTCCAGACTTAGTGATGGTAAGCTACTATTAGCCACAGCTGCCCTCGGGTAGACTGACAGAAGTGAGGCTGCTAATCTATACCATCGGCCACTCGGCCCAACACCAACACTCACTCACTACATTCACTCAGGCTTCCTGCTATTTCCCGGCAGTCTCCCAACCAAGTACTGACCAGGCCCTGCTTAGATTCCGAGGTCTGACGGGATCAGGCAGAGCAAAGGCGGCATGGCCTTGTGGTATGGAACTGATCAGTGTGAAAAGGTTGATGGCTGTTTTTCATATGTGCATCTTCTCAGCGTATACAAAAATCAAAGTACCTTATATAGTCTACTGGTGCTGCCTACATTGCACACGTGAGTATACTATATGTATGCAAGTCACACCACGGAAATAAATTACTCCTGGATATTATGGAAATGAAAAAGTGCAGCAGGAAAACACCTACAGAATATAGATCTTCAGAGAACAAAGTACTGTAGGTTGCAGGTTGGTCTCCGCATTGGCACATTCCCTGTGTATTACATTCATTACATTCAGTATTAGAATGCCTTATGTTGGTTTTTGTCCAAAATCTCTCATTTGTTGAGACAGGCACGACATTAGGCACCGATATTCTCTAATTGTCCACTTGAAATTGTAATGGAATGTGCTTTTTCTGAGAGTCTCTTAACTCCTTTACTGTCATTATGCCAGGTGCTATTTTCAGAGTTTATATATTGTTGTAATGGAATGATCAACCCTGCTTAGTCCCAAGACTCAAATAACTTTTTTGGTCCTGGTGACAGGATTATGACATTTGATACAAAATATCCTGACATGTTGAGGATAATGAGTATGTAACATTATTGGGTCTGGTGGCTTTAAGTTTTCAAATAATAAACATTTTATTTAAAAAATAAATAAATTTAAAAAAGACCAAAAGTTACCACGCCTTTGATCTTTTCCGTACACATAATGTTCTGTCCCTGTTTTATTCAAATAACTCTCACATAAATAGATGATTATTTTGGTAATTGATTAATCAGACCATTATTTTTAGGATTAATCGTTTGGCTGCAAAAGGTGCATGGAAATTATATTTTTATCGACATGAAGCTAAAGTGATGCTATTTGAGGACATTTGGTAGAGTGAGTAAGGTAATGTCTGTAGAATGCTCTTAGTACGAGTTTCATTATGTGAACATGCCATTCCTCATTTGAAAGCTCAGAACCTCTAGAATTCACACTATGATGGTGAGAGAGAGTTCCTTTGTATTACCTAACAGGTTTTGCCATAGTATCTGCCAAATTACATGTATCTAATATCTAGGACAAAGAGATGTTAAATATTCATGAAAGAATCTTATATTCCCTACACCTTTAGAGACTAAATAGTTTTTCAATCAAAAATTCAAAATCTTTATGTAATTCTTGCTCTGTCTGAGTCTGTATATCCCAGAAACGATTAATTGATTACTAAAATAGTTGACAACTACAACAATAATTGATTAGTTGTTTCAGCCCTAGAAAACTTCACCCAAAAAGGTTTTTTGTCCTGGGAGTCGGAGCAAATGAGGTTTTATAAATGCAATGAACAGGAAAATGCCAACTGAAAATAACAGTCAAAATAGAAAACTACTTACTTTGTTAGGGTCAGACACTTGGCTTGACAGTCTGGGAGTCATTTTTGTAAAATAAATTGATTTGACAAAGAAACTCATGAAAATGTTTGCTTTGTGGCTAGTACTTTTTTGTATCAAGCGTGTTTCACCTTAAAACAAATAAACTTAATAACTTAACCTACGATTTACGTTTTGTTATGGTCCAAAACAGCACACAGTCTCCTGTGTTAGGTCTCATTCTGTCCATATCCACCTGTTGGATGGATAACTCTGAATGTGTGGACTGTAAGGACTGTAAAGGCACTGGGTCATATTTGCAGTTATCATCCTGGAATGTCAGCCAGAACAGCACTAGAGCCAGGATGAATATTCAGGTGGAACGTAT
>OMNZ01049981.1:0-15247 GCA_900303255.1 Lesueurigobius sanzi | reverse complement strand
CCCCCCCCCCCCCATATACGGGCTGTCACATCCTACACATCATATGCACTGGGCTAGCACGACATGAGCGAGAACCACCAGATGTAGCACGGCTTTTCTCCAAGATGAAATACTGTATGTGTTGTTTAGGACTGCACAATGGGTTCACAACATCAATGACATCACAACATTCTTAAGAGCCTATATTTAAAAATTTGAGGGGGAGGGCAGCTGGAAATTCTGTGGTAGTAACTATGGCAACTGTCAAAATGCAGATTTCTAGCTTTAGTTTATTGCTAATTTCTCTGTAAGTCCTGGGCCAATCCACATGCAACAAAACGTGTCACAAACTTCAATGTCTTCTCTGTCAGAACATATGAACTAAGGTTTAATTATTTTCTCATAAAGGTGTCCAAACGTGGAGACGATATTCAAAAACATGTGCATGATGTTGGCCAGTAGAAGGGACTTTAAGCCATAAGAACAGTATGGCAGGTTTGTGAATCCAGTCACTACCAAATGATTATCAAATACAACATTTGTACATTCTCTTATTGGAAATTTCTTTCCAAAACTGTCCCTCTTCCATAGAGTTGTTGGCACCTGCTCCGACTGAAATAGAATTGTATAATGTGAATGCAACCTATATACCGTAGTGCTATATTAGGTGACACAATACACAAGATCAGTCTTTTTTTCCCCATTTTTTTTTGCTATAAAGAAGAAGAAACTTTTTTTTTCCTTTCACAGATAAAATCACAACACAAAACGAGCCCCAGACCTCGTCAGCTAAAAGGTCAACTCAAAAGAAGTGCCTATTGCCTGAAACTAATCGCAAAGTCATTTTTCAGGTTCAGTTTCCTAATCCATTCTAGCCTTGTTGAGGTGCTGTCTTCTGTCATTGTTTATTCTTATTTTTATTGGAGTTAAATTTTTTGGTTTGAAATGGTTGACAGACGGCAGAGCAGGTCGATCGTCTCATGATCGTAAGGTCTGATCAGAAGGATGCCCCAGGGCAGCTGTGACTACAATTCCAGAGTATGGAGTGCATGAGTAATGTAAAAGCATCTTTGAGTGTCCAGAAAAGCGCACTCTAATTACATTGTTATGGCAGTTTTTCAATATCTTGCTTTTTAATATTGTAATATAGTGAAATAAGAAAGTAAGTAGGTGTAAAACAAACAAAATAAATGTATGAATGTTAAGTAAATCAAAGTAGAAAAAATGTGGCTAATGTTCATGCTCCCACATTTGCCATAACCCTTTCTTCCAGCTGGTTATTTTTGGGGGCTAATGCAAATGTCTCTACTCAGACCTTCCGTATCCTACAGCGTGTTTTCTATTTTTAACCACCCGTAGCTCCAGGGAGATGATTAATAATTGGCATTTGCATAACTTGAATAGCATCTTAAGAGCTGATAACGGAGTGCGATCGTGGCAGGGGGATGTAGAAACGCCTTGTAAGCAATAAACCGGAAAACAATGTGGAAATGGAGAGCATCCAGTCCAGCGGTGTTTCTATTGCGCACCTTGTAAATAAAGTGGTTTCCAAAGTGCAAATGGTGGAAATGAAAACCATAAGCCAACTAGATAAATGATGAAAAATAGACATTTGATAGAATTTATTAGATAGAACTTGTAATTGAAATAATAGGATTTTTGGGTCGACGAGAGGAGCTAAATTTCCTGGACTTTGGGAATGGCTAATGTAGACAATTTCTTTTACTTAGCCAACGGAACAAAGTTTACAAACCAATATGCAAAAATGTTCCAAGATACTATTGTGGTCTGCAGTTTTATGGTCAGCCAATTCACCATTTCGAATAAACAAAAACACCAATACACACAGGAGAAAGGCAACTAAAAAAGACAATAGACGACAGCCCGACTGGATTTAAAGTGTGCAATAGTGGGACTGATATCTTGGGACGGAGTGTGTGGTGATGGCTTTGGTTTGAAGAGGAAAGGCGACTCAGACAGAGGAGCCTCGGCACGTCACCATACATCACATCAGCCACCGTCTGACCTATTTACACAGGCCACGCCCACTCCAGTCCACTTCAGCGCTGCCTCCATGCGACCACTGTGTGCGGCACAAAGTTGGCTCAGGTCGATTATTGAATTATGAATTACAACTGAACTTGATAGTTTTTAGGGGCCAAATGAGCTGGTATGAGAACAATCCGTGACCAAAAGACTTTCTGATGATTTGATTGATCTGTTTGTCACTGGGACAGTAACACGGCGTTAATCGTAATTCAAGTGTGCTAAAATCATTGAACTGAATTGGATTCCAACAGATTAAATCTAAATATCTTTGGAAATGGGGACATTGCTCAACTTGAAACGAGAATTGAACAATTGTAAATAACAATACTTATACATTGTATATTACATGTATCTTTGTTTTTACAACTATTCATATCATTAATTGACAGGTACAACTCTAAAAATTACACATGATTCAACACTTTTTCTTGCACCAGATTTGTCTCAAAACGATTTGTGTCTGAAGTTGAAAAGAACTGCGGTCGAAACGGAGTCGAATGTGCTTGTAAACAAGTTGTAAACAAAAATCCAGTTCTTTTTATTCATGAAAGTTCCAATCTTTTTTTCAAATTCTATTGTTTTGAGACATTTTCATCTTCATACAAAACCCATTCAGTTGGAGGTTTTGATGAACATTGAACATTTTCTGTCAGTTTTACACAAACCTTTTGTTCAAAAGTTTCCCATTGTTTCCAAATTCCTTTTCAAAGAGCCAATGTTTCCATCATTTCTTTGCACACTGGAATGGATAAAAATGATAAAACGCATAATATACCTGATCAAGTATCTCTCGGTCATGTGCGTGTTGTTTTAATTCAGCAGCGATGGCCGAAGCCCGAGGAGTCTTGATTGTAATCGGCTTGAGCAGTGTTGGGGGGGTCAGGCCGTGCGGCAGATGAGTGGGGATTAGAGGGTCACAAGGCAGGGAGGAGGGGCCAGATTAGTCCTACTGTCCAACCTGAGTTTAACAAGATGACTGTCCGCACTCCTCCTCGCTCCGGCCCTGGTAAAAGTCAAGTAGGGCCTGACCGAGGTGGGATTTTGGGGTCTGATAGGCCGATATGATTCTGATTACTGATTTAAGTTTGTTGTTGATAGGTATTTGTATAACATCCTGCAGATACATGTGTACTACAATAGCAAGGATTCAATAATAAAATCTTCTCTCTCCTTAAAACATAAATCAAATTTATCTTGGCTTTAACCCAGAGGTGGGCCAAGTGCAGCCCACCTAGGCCCTCAACATGGCCCACAAAACAAGCCCAATATGCTACTGGCTAAAAGGGGTGAATAGCACCAATGTTTTCACTGACAAATAATGCATAACTGCTGCCATGTTTTGCATTTAGTGTCTATTTGAAAATGTTACTGGTTTGAGACGCCCCAAACCACAACCGCTCCGGCCTCCCACCAAGATCAAAAAATGTGGCCGTTGCATCCAAAAGTTTGCCCATACTTGCTCTAACTATTTAGGCTTGTCTGTTGATGCATTCAAGTGCAGTAGAGTGTAAAAACTGGTCCAATAATATTGCCTCTACACATTGGGACTTTTTCAAGATGTAAAATGGATGTATTGACTAATGAGGGGTGAATTTTAAGCTTTCAAACAAGTCTGAACAAATATTCTTCTGATTGCCTAGAGGAAATAAATAAATGGTGCCCAGACCCTGTCATTGTATCACTAAAGCCTGAATAAAGAGTAATATAAGAAAATGAATTAAATATTTCTATATTTGTATATTATTAAGGGCAGTGGAGACATTTGGTTGAGTGTTGGTCAACTAACCAGAGGCATGTGCACCATCTGTGAGCAAAAACACTTCCGCACGAAGGCTGCACAATATTATTGCCAAAATTATGCTTTCGCAGACACACAAAATTCATATCACAAACCCACAACATATGAAGGGAAATCTGGGAGTGCTCACAGGATTACCACAAGTTACAAAACGGGTGCTCATGTGATCCACAGAGGGCAGGGAAAACTGCTTCGGGGTTGAAACGCGTTGGTGTCTAGCAGGGGTGTCCAAATGTTTTTAATCAGTGGCTGCATATTTAAGTGTATGACATTGAGGGCCAGAGACAGTGATCAATGCAGTGAGGCATTCGGTTACCAGAGATTCCAATCAATCAATCAAACTTTACTATTTATAAAGGGCTTTTCATACAAGATGCAACTCGAAGTGTTTCACAGATTAGAAACGGCTCATTCATTTACACACCCAATTCCCACCCCCACATAACCATGGAACCACGCTTTCATTTGGGTTTGGAAGCTTAAAGCTCTGTCTTCCAGTAAAATGTGAGATATTGAGGTTATAATTGTCTAGAATTATTAGACCTATTAGACGTAAAAAGTGCCATCTGGTGATGTTTGTCAACTCGATAAGACAGAGACCAACCAATATTGGTCTGCGGGTAGGCGGGTCGCACTTGGGGCACTCCTGGCCTGATCCTTACTTTGTTTGTTTTTTTCAAGCCACACATACAGTATATCGCGAAATCACTGAGGTCTTCCGTCTGACTGAGATTTTGCGAACACCACTTCAAACAAAAAACACATGGGAACTCGAAAAGGTCCAAAAGTTTACTCATAATTTTAGCCTGGCTTTGGTCCTAATTCAGTTTTTGTTTTCCTTCTCATTCTCAACCCTGTTTTAACACAATTTCAGCCCTATATTCTGCGCCGTGCCTCGCTCCTGATGAGCTTTGACCGTTTTATTTAGCATCGTCTACCCTCTTTACAAATGTAGATAAGAAAAAACACAATTGCCTCTTGCGCTCCTGCTCCTCAGTGCGCACTCCTCTCTGGTAGCGGCTTGTTTGTGCTTTTGATCTCCGTCTGTAAATTAAACAAGTGTCTTTAGATAACAAGCTCCGCACCACCTACCGCGGCGGCTCTCCCTGTCCCCAGTTTGAACTCTGCCTGGCGTAAACACACACACACACACACACACACACACACACACACACACACACACTGCCTTATCGTGAATCAACAATGCGGTTTTGAAGCCTCAGTAGAGCAATTAGGCATGGGGTTTCTCTGTCTGGCAGGTACAAAGCCCGAATGTGCCGACTGCGCGGTTATAAATATGTGATTTGTGGGGGTCTGTATGGGACGGGCGCTGTGAAAAATGAGGCGTGCGGAGTTCAAAGGTGGGTCAAATGCGGCTTATCCGGAGGAGGAATGTTTTGGAGGGTGACCCGGGACGTGAACCTGCTCTGAAGGAAGTGCAATGGTGTTGACGTTTTAGCAACACTGTCAAGGTGGTAGAGGTAGACGCCAATTGCACAGTGGTGGACATTATTAATATAGAGACTGAAAAAGTAACCAAAATTTTGTCGGGCAAAAGTTCTGACGACTGTACTTTAGACTATTTGTTGATTTATTGCAATAACAGGAACATTTCTCGAACTATGCCATCATTTAGAAAGGGATCTTCTTATCTTCTGTTTTGTATCTCTGTATTTTTATTCAGATATTGTATGTACAACCAATGAACTAATCATCAATTATGTGCACTCTTCACATTTAATATAATTCATTTAATGATTATATCTATTTTATTGACACATTGAAATTGTGAAGCACTTTGTATGGCCTTGTGTCTGAAGTGTGCTCTACAAATTTGTCTTGCCTTGCCATGTAGGACCAGCTCAGTGAGAGGGGTAGGGTTTTAGAAGTTACAAATGTCCCCCTGCTCCTTTTATGAGCATCTTTCACATAAGAGCGTTTCATGTTGAAATCATACATATGGAAATGCACATGTTTATCATTATTGTTTTTAGTTTGATGCACTGACGCTCAAATAAATAAAATAAAATGTTTGGGGTGGAGTTTGGACTGTTTAAAACACAATGAAAACTATTTAGTTGTTCATGTTAAGTGGTATTCTGCTGGAAATAATTGTTTATCTTGTTCCCCTCTGCTTTATCAGACGGGACTGCTCAGGGTAAAATTGGATGAAGAGCAGGTTGGAGTCTGAACTGGGACTCAAAGCTACTACACAGTGGTCCTCAACCGTATAAGTATATAGTATATAGCATAAGTTTGAGGTAGAGACATTTCCTTCTGCTCCATGCAGGGTCCAAACAATCAGCTATTGCACTTAGCCATGTAAAAGATTAGAATAGTTTGTTCTGTAAATGCCGTTTGGTAATTATATTGTCAATGTCATTGTAAAATTCTGCCTTAGATATTAAGTAAATCGAGAGATTGGAAATGCTTTGGGGTGCGTACCTCTGGAGGTCCAGACCCAGGTCCATCTGTTGTGAACACCTGCCTTAGAAGTTACTAGGATGCAAGCCATATTTGTTTTATTCACGATTTCTCCGAAAACTTTGACTATTCATCCATTTCCCTCATGGCATCACAACGTCCTTTAGGCTTGTAGTGTTTAATTTAGACAAGAGGCAGCTAAAGGTTTTCTGGGATACTTGCGGTATAGCAGGACCGTATCGCTATAATAAATTGATACTTCTCATGAAAACCCCTTGTGATCAGTACGGTCTCCTGCTCCCGACTGCGAGATCACATTCGACAACCTTAAACAACCTGTAAACATGTTTTGTCACAAGTTCTTCCGATCTCTCCTCTGCCATTGGCGTCTGCCATTTGTATCCTCACCATGCCGCCCCTGATCTGCAGTGGCCCGCCGCCTGTTTTCTGTGTGGTGTCTTTGAAATGCAAATCCCTCACCTCCGTTGCTTTGTGTGTCTGTCTCCTCCAGATCCCTCCTCCAACTACATCAGGCAGCTGGAGACCAAAGTGCGCATCCTGGAAGACGACAACAACAAACTCCTGTCGCAGGTGAGATCCCACTGTAAAGCATGGAACTATACAAACAGAATATAGTTCAGTAAATATAGAATGAAGTTAAAATGGTATGTTTAGATCTACAAAGAACAGCTACTTAAATTTGAAGAAGGTACTTTATCAAGTTAGAGAATAATTTTGACTCTCCTTGTAGGAACCTTCCAACTTCCCTTTTTTGACAAGCAAAGGATCAATCAGCAGACACACTCTTTTCTTTGAGACTGTACTATTTTACTAGTTCAGGAAAGACTTTTCTTGCATGTTGCATGCCTTGGAGAAGCAACTAAAATGTCAAAAAGGTAGTTACTTTTGCCAGCTATTATGTTTCATCATAATCTCAGTCAGTCATATTTTTACTGACTATAGTTTGACAAACCCAAAATTGAAAGTAGGTAATGAGACTACAGTATGACTTAACATTTCCAAGATGTTTTCAGCAATTTATTAAACAAAATTATAAAAACACGTGAACCTCACTCATCTGCATAGCTGTGGTAGGACACATTATTGCTGCGTATTAGCAAACCCGAATGGAAGCATGTATAGATCGAATAAGAGGGGTCCCAGGATAGACCCCTGGGGAACACCAAAAAGTTGATTAAAATTGTTTTCCATTTAGTCGACTAAATGTACATAAAATTTACCTGAACTAACATTAGACTAATGCTAAAATTGTTTAACTAAATCTTGCCGAAAACTAACAAAAAATAATTTTTATGAAAAGTAAATTAAAATGAGTTGTCAAAATGAACGCTGCAAAAAGTTTGATTGTCAGCCAGAAATCTATGGGAAAAATACACTCAAGCTGTGTCCACTTCCTGTTATTCAGCACAAAATTATGCTTCTTTTAACATACATTTGCAACTGTATACAATAAGCCAGCTGGATCTTTATGACTCAAACAAATGCCGCCATTTTTTCCTCCTATCCTTTATCCCTGTGTCCTGAATTACCGCCATCGACCGCGCTCCCCTCTCCGAAACCCTCCTGTGTATCTGGTACCACACATGCCATTCTCCATGAGGCGCTGCGAGATAAAACACTGCCATGCCACCCCTCGCTCTCTCTGTCTCTGCGCGCCAGCCTGTTGTTCAGCAGAGAATGTGTTTATCCATGTTTAATTCATAGGGAGTCTGTTATAGCTGCACAACAGAGAGCAGAGATGTTAGGGCCCGGGGCGAACTGCAGGAACGATACCGGAGACGGTAGAACGCACTCGCTTTAAGTGGCAGTGACTGAGTGAAGGAGTGAAGGAGTGGAGCGTCGCTGCCGGAGATGACCTTCGGATGACTTCACAAATTTTCTTGTTTTGGATCAGCAAGTGTCACACGTTTTTTTTTTTATTTGAAATGCGTGAATAGGGTGCGTTCACGTTCTATAATTTCAGTTGGAGGGCAGTAGGGATGGGCGACACCAGTGGTTTTGGATATTTGACAAACACAGAACAAACTCCAACACTTAACTATGTTTCCAGACTTCTACTATCACACGACTATTTCCAGATGGTTAGAACTTCGAAACCAGTCCCCAGGAACAGACAAGCTGTCTGTCTATTACAGGCCAGTGCCTTTTTATATTATGAACATGTAAGAAGTTCTGAATTTAGCTTTTCATTAGGAGGTATTGTTTGGTAATATCAAGGCTATCTAGGGATTACACATTAAAACATAAAAAGATACTAAGTTCTAAGCTTAACAGCAGCAGATATTGTTTCAGTTCTATCTGCTACTGTCAGCTGTATTGTATTATATTAAGGCACCGTAAAAGACAGAAGCACGAGGACAGGGCTCATGAATTAAAATCCACCCAGGTCCTATTTGAAAAATGAAATTGCCAAGGCAAAGGTCCAGAACATATAGAGTGAATTTATGGATAGTCCTTTTTAATTAGGCTTAATAATTATTTTTTTCTTAATATAATAAAGCTGTGTTTTGAAAAGAGTGAATTAATTGTGACCTGATATTTATTTTTATTATAATAATATCCATTTAGGCTCCTAAAAAGCACCTAATGCTTATTATATACAGCAGGGGTGGCTAACTCGTCAGAGACCAAGAGCCAAAATATTCACCCTTGATGCCGAGAAGAGCCACTAAATACATTGTTCATTTGTGCAGTCCAAACGTCATCCCACAGTCAGCATCACATTATATTTAATCATAACAAACTCCAATTTTATGCCTGGCCTTATGGCATTCATTAATGTTCAATATTTTTTATCAAAAATCTGGAGGTGAAGTATGGAGAAAATTTTAAATCATTTCTTGTATTCTGGTGATTTACATGTGAGATTATCATCTGCCAAACAGTAAGAACTGGGCTATTATTATTATTATTATATTTCTATTAAGAATAAATTAATACATGTTGCTGCTCTGCTCAAACTGGGGCAATTTTTTTATTCATTTACTATTTTTATCTATTTTTAGTGCAAGACTGTGTTAGTGTGTGGGGCCCTGCCCACTGAGCCCCCTCCTCTGATTCGCCCCTGGTCTGCAGCACTGTTCTGTGCTGCTGCCTGACGGAACTGCGTGCAGAGAAACCCCTGGACTTTAGGCTACACAAAGTTCACAAACTTTAATCTTAAGTCTGGTGCGGACGTCTCAGCTTCTGTTTTTATGTTGGATTCACAACATTTACAACAACTGTGAAAGAAAAGGCACTGACTTTGCGTATTTCCGTGCGGCAATTTCGCGTGTCGCATCACATGCTTTGTTGAAGCTCGTCATTTTTAGTATCTTAATTTGAATGTATTTCTGTCAATATTAGGCCAATCTCCATTAAAAAAAGAGTAATCAGAAACTTAAGAAGAAATATGGTTATGGTTGTTTATCTTTGGCTTTGTCTTTGCACAAGCTCCTTCTTCAGTGTTTACATACATGTGTCTTGTGTGTTCATTAACATGCACTGTCCCAACAAGTAAATAAAGAAATAAAAGTGTATTGCTTCTAAAACACCTCCTCATGATGCATCATATCTTTATTTCCAGCACAAATGGACTTCTCATTATCAATATCATGGCTGTCAAACTCGTTTTTGGTCATGGGCTGGAATTCAACAACCAGGGCGGGTCGCGGGCCATGGGAAAATACTATGGAAAAAACACTTCTCAAAAAATGAATGATAATAATGATGACTGTCATAATAATAATAATTAGCGCATTTGATTGAAATTGTGCTGATTTGGTCAAAGCTCGACAGGACAGTAGCCTAATAAATAATAATGAAGGTATAAACGATTAACCCAGTACCGCTATCGATGGTTGAATTGACATTGCAAATGAAACAAAACCATGAAAACGATGAAAAGTGTCCACAAAGTGACATTAAAGGTACAAATACTTCAGTTGTGTGGCCTCTCCTGTCTACAACCATCAACCATTTAATACAAGAAAGAATTAATATTTTGACATGAGTATTGATGCCATCACTACAGGCCGGGCAGCGGTTAATACAACTCTACGACAGAATTGTTGAATGAAATTTCAAAATAGAAAATCCACGTTGAACCCGATCATTATTTGGCAGTGTATGGATCAAAAAATCCACCATATTGTTCTTTTGGCTGAACATCCTTTCATCTGATCAAAATCATATGGACATACTTTTAACAGACTGAAAACTAAAACTGATAAATCAGCCTGTCAATGTAGGCAATCAGAAGAAGAATATTTTTCCGATATGAAAACTCTTATTTTACAGCCTGGAAAAGCCCCAATGTGTAGTCAATATTTTGTGGACCAGCATGACATACCGTGAGCCTGAACACTTCGAGCCATGATCAACTTGATGTTGAAGCTAAAGAAGTTATTGTTTAATAGCACATTTAACATGTCTTTAATAATAAATGGTTAAACATACAAAAAAAAGTTATTTTTTTATAATAATATGGACTTTTCATAGGGGGGGGGGGGAGAAAAGGGAGAAAACTTGCCTTAGTAATTGGTTTAAGCTCCAGCCTGTGCTTAGACAGATTTGAAGAGTTAATAATGTTTGCTTACATCGCTCTAAGTGTTCCATTATCGCTGAGATCCCACAGCACACAGTGATCTGACCTGCACATTCCTCTTTATAAGTAAATTAAAAACACAGAGGTGGATGCTCATTTGACACGTCGTATTCTCTCACAGCAGATTCATATGTAGGTGGCGAGTGTAGGCAGTAATTCCTGACAGACAGCCTCCTTTTATTAGCCCCCGGGAGCTACAATTAGGTGATTCACAGAGCCTATGTGCCTCCGTGACATAATCCTATTTATCTCCGTGTTACAGCCAGTTATTACATTGCACCGGCTTTAAAGGTCCTCGAGTGTGGCTCTGAAATGTCTCTGGATGTAAGTGGTTGGAGTTGTAATGTTTATTTTTTTCCCCCTCTCTCTCCACATAGGCCTATAGCCGGTATAGCTTATCACAGATCCCCACCAGAAAGGTAACTATCTGGTTTATTCATATGTATACTCTCCTCTGAGTTGCTCTCGGTGATGGGACTTTTCGTTCTTCTGATTTCTGCTTTTGACACGGAGTGGGCGCAATACGGCAATGCAATAACATGAAATCGTAATAAGTATATAATATATGATTATTATGACAATATTAGGTGGCGTTTCATCCACAAGAGGCCACAGTATATCGCAGTATATGTGGCAACTAAAAAGACTTCCATTTGAGGCTTGGTTTGGCTCTAAATTGGAAAGTTCTCAAGTTATTTTCACACAAATTGCTGAACAAATAACTTATTTAACGGACATTGTCTTCATTCACAGTAGCATGACAAATCATTATGCGACCTGACCAAATTAAGCGGAAGGAAATGGATGGAGGACAAATTATTTTTTTGCGTTACTTTGCAATGAAGGACATTTCTGTCCCTAAAGGTAAATAAAAAATGATAAAAACCAAAATGCAGCTTTCGAATTTTTTGTCTACGATAAGCAAGGGGGTGTCACCATGCAAACGGTAGATTTAAAGGTGCACTATGTAACTATTTATGTGAAAAAACCTTGATATTAGTGTGTGTTTGACCTCTTGGTGACCCAGTGGCTGCATGGTTACTGCATGGCACCTTTACTTTCCATCACAGTGGCCTCTGACGCTCCAGGATCAATTTGCGTGCGTCTTTCATACCAGAAACTCACCAGAAACCAGAAACGATCAATGCCATACAGCCACTGGGCCACTAAAAAGTCCAAACACACTCTAATATCAAGGTTTTTTACACACAAAAAGTTACATATTCCACCTTTAAATATAACATTGTGTTTGCCTGGTGAAACCCCAATTCTTATAGTAGACAGAAAATTACAAAAGCAGCATTTTGGTTATTATTATTATTATTTTTTACCTACATTTGATAGAATAATGTGGTTGATAAGCTTTATGCGTTAATCAATCTTCGGATATGTTAGCCTACCACATTTTTCTTTTGCTACATTAAATTGCCTCATGTATAAAGATAGAAGTCCAATCATATCTCTCAAATAAGATCCAAACCTGTGTCTAACGCTGTAGAGATTATTGCATTCCCATGTAGCGCCGCGGCTCCACTCTCTCTGTTAGCATCGTTAGCATGCACAGCTAATCGACGACCGAGAGGCGGCCGTTTCTCGTATGTGGCTGAACTGTTTCTGTTTTCGCTCTGGAGTCCACTGCGGCGGGAGCCACAGGTTGTCCCGGGTGGACCCATGTTTTTCTCGCTGCATAAACTGACAGGCTCTTGTCTTGTCGCGGCTAAATAATTGAAGATGCTGCGCAGGCGACACTGGTCGATCTCCATCCATTATGCATGAACCGCCAATCAGTGTCTGAAAAGTGGCTGAGCAATGTTTCTCTTCTGCTCTAAATGGGATCCAGCGCTTGGGTCAAACTTTCGCTAAAATTGTCATGTGGATTTATAACAATGTGCATGACGGCAATTCACAACTTTCAGTGGCATATGGTGAAGTTTGTAAAAGTTGCTCGGTTAAATGTAAGCAACTATTGAAAGTGTTTCAGCTCTTGGTTGGCAGACTGAATATTCACCTTATTCTGCCCCGCCCACTTTTGTTGTAAAAGCATTTCCTGTTTTTTATTAGCACTTCCTGTGAGCTGAAAGTCCATTGTAAGTGAATGTAAGAGAATACAAATAAACAAAAAACTCGCAAAAAAAGCTCAACGTAAATAAATTAGTGTGGCTCAGGTTTAGTTTCAGTGGAAGGACAGCATGAAAAAAATTACATAAAATATATATTTTTTGCGATATTATACATTAGTTTTTGTTGTCACTTTAATTGTCTAATTGTTTGTGAATAACTTTAAAGGGCCAAAGCTGATGGATATATTTTCACAGTTTGTTGTAAATGTTTTATGTTTAGCCAATAACAAAAATGAAAGCCAATATCAGCTCAAGTCAGACCTGCAGTTTCACCATAAAAACAAGATGGCGGCCCCCATGGCAACTTCCTGAATAATGTGAATAGGATCACTTGAAAAAAACCTCAACATTCAAATTAACCCAAATTAAGACTGCCTCAGAGCAAGACTGTCCAGGGTTTTTATTCCTGGGCCGACCCTTTCTGTGATGAGGTTTCTCGTTATCCCTGTGCCTGTCCCGTTATCCCCTACCACTAAAAATATGTACATTAGGTTCTCTGGGGCCAGGAGTCCCCTGAAAAATAAGGGTCAAATCAAATTAAAAAAATTAAAAATCTTAATCACAAGTTAGGAGGTCTTAATTTTGGATGTTGTATTTATTTTTATTCTCTAGATATGGACAAAAAAATCATTATCATCAGCTAATAAAAAACGTAGATCCAGATATTTTGAATTTTTTGCAAACTTGTTTTAAATTTTGAGTCCCATTAAGAAAGGTGACACCAGTAAAACTAAAGTTGAATCCATTTGATCAATAAAAAGTGGCTTAATATTTCTGAAGCAATAAAATAGGTCTGGTTATTAAACACTGCTACACGAAGTGAAAATTACAAGTGTACGTTGATTTTTGTCAATGGCACTTATCTGTTTTTGCAAATGACCTCTTCAAACATGTCTGGTAAAAATGCTGCCGAGTCCAGCCCCGAGGAGGTGGCGGGGCTGTGCTGGTATGCGCTTGTGACGAACGTCTATCGGTTTAATTGTATAAAGTTTAATTTTTAAGCACAATGTACTGCTGGAAATGACATATTCTGCATTTTTCATACCTAAAATCTATTGTAGCCCAAGTAAATATCAGGGTCTACCTTGAAAACCTGGAAAATTACCTACTTTTTTCGAGGAAAACCCATGGGAAATGCCAAAATATGTCAAATGTCCTGGAAAAACATATTTTGTCCTTGAAAATACTTCTCCTCCCTTTATTTTCTGTTTAAAGTAAATGTAAGTGATACTTTGCCCACCACACCGGACTAAAGACTAGCTTAATGTGCTCCAGAACACAGGGAAAGATGCAATTGATCGAGACCTGAAACGAGAGAAAGCCATTCAACTAAATGTGCTAATAATATGGCCTTAACATCTGTGTAGGTTTTCTGTCGTACAGGAGTTGTCCATCGTAGGCCAAGATTCTTCAGTCTTCATCTGTACTCTGTCTCTGTCTCTGATCTTAGTCCAAAGTTCTTCCTCAGCGAATAAATGTCATCATTAAATTGTAGTACATTGAATTCAAGCTGGTGTTAAGTCTAATCTACATTTCTTGGAAAACGATGACATTTAATTGGTTTTCCCCGAGGTTTCCTCAATTTTTTTACCATGTGGTTTTTGTTTTTTTGGGGTTTTTCCTCGCCGTAGAGGAAGGTCTAAGGATGGGGGATACTCTAAGCTTGTTACTCTAAGTGATTTACTTATTCACGGGACATTACATCTGGTCCAGACATTTCATTCGTGTGTGACTTATTTTTGATCATTCTTGAGTCTGATATTGATTTGTTTTTGTCCATACCGACCTTTGAGATGACTTCTGTTATGATATTGGGTGTTACAAAAATAAATTGATTGATTGATTGATTGACAGTGTTTTTTTTACTACACAAGTTTACCAAAAATACAAAAAATATGGTATTTTGGCAGAAATTGCATGTACATTTCCCCCCCCCCCCCGATATGGACCTTTCTCAGCTGACGTCATGTGATCACGTGACCTTTCGAACGCCACAGCTGTTGTTGGCGGAAGTAGCGTTGCAGTAGCAGTGACGGAAGGGCATCTCCGCCAGTTTTCCCATCTATTTCACGATGGTGGCGTCGTGTTGCGCGTTTGGGTGCTCAAACAGGCACCCAAAAGACGGGGTTTTGTTTTATAGATTCCCCGGGGATCCTGAGAGGCGGGGGAAATGGGTTTCAGCTCTAAAACGGGCCAAGTGGAAGTTGTCGGGCAGCTCTCGACTTTGTAGTGAGCATTTTGTCGGCGGTAAGTTGGCCATGTTAAGTTGTG
>OMNZ01049975.1:3974-17248 GCA_900303255.1 Lesueurigobius sanzi | reverse complement strand
GCACATGAACGCAAAACAAACAGGACTGTGCCGAACTGGGTAAACTGGGACTTTCCCATCAGAGCCATGTTGTGGAGTGACACATTTCATTCATAAAGCAGTGAAACGGTGATTTTGGGGCTTTCTTCCCTTCTCTCTCGCCGTACCTTAATCCTCTGACACAGCTGCTCCGAGACACTGTAGCCCTGCTGCCTTCATGAGGGGAACACAGCTTTGTTTGCTTTGCTGTGCGTGTGCAACAGCGATACAGCGTTCTGCGGAGAGCAGCTGCGCGTCACTTTAAAGGAGCGAAGGTTAAAGGGGAGGAATTTTAATGTTGCGTTAATTTATTTTATCGCGATAATTCTACCATTTTGATGCAATGCGTTAACGCGATAATTTTCCCAGCCCTAATAAAAACATTTCAAATTTTAAGTACATTTGACCTTGATTTGATTTGGAAAGTAAAATGATCTGTATTTTTGCACTTTTAAGAAAAAAATATCTTATTGCACAATGAGAAAAGAAATCTAAATTCACCAAAAATGATGCTTTCTTGATCTACAAGACCGGGGTGCGCCCAGTAGCGCATGGATCAGATGGCCCACATCCACCAAACACCAATTCCTACACACCATGGAGATGTGAATGCTGCACTGGTCACTCGACTCACGAGGTTGGACCACGTCACAAATGATCATGTCAGGAGAGTCATGGGAGTGGCCCCTATCACAGAAAAGATGAGGGAAACCCGGCTCCGATGGTACGGGCATGTGACTCACGGCAATGAGGACTCAGTGGCACAACGAGCCCCACATCTGAGCCCACGAGGACGCCGCCCACGAGGACGCCGACCACGAGGGCGACCAAAGAAGAGGTGGATGGACAGAATTAAGGAAGATGTTAAAGAAATCCAAGCCAGCCCCGAAGATGCTCTGGATCGTATAAAATGGAGGAGACTGTGCCAAAAAGCGGACGCTGCGCCAAAGCAGGACAAACGCTAGGAAAAAAGAAGATGCTTTTTGTTGACCTTAAAGTTAAACTACTTGTTCCTTTGGCAAATTTCTTAGCACGTCAAAATGACTCAAAATAAGCCAAATATTCTGAAATCAAGCAAATCTAACTTATCAAGAGGTTACTTTTTGCGGTGTGTTAGTGAAATTAGTGATGCTAAATGTATATTTGTAGATATTTCACTTGTTTATTGACCTCTATAATTCATCAACACCCTCACAGATTCTTTCTTGGGTATAACATACAACAGACAAGATTTAATTTCCTTCACACCAGGCGTCCTGGTTCCCCAATCACTCCTCTATAAAAGGGGAGACGTAGTCACTGGTCCTTACTTCTTGAGAAAGGCTTGTTGGAGCGAATATGTATTCACGCAGTACAGTAAAGGCTTTTTAGAAAATGTAAATAGAGAATTGTAGTATGGCAGGAGTGCCTTTATTTGTTTTTTTTCCTCTTGAATTTCTGTTCCCCAAACGCCAAAAAGCACTTTCCCCCAAAAAAATACCTTTGTAATACTGACTTCCTGAGCACTTTGTGTCCAGTGTCTCTCACATAATGTCCTTGATTCATTGTTTGTCACCTAAAACTACCTTAAATTCAAAGCATCATTCTTCTCATCAGGCAAAAAGAACTTCATTATTTTTCTACTATTAAAATGTAATCTGTTATTTTTATGTCACTGAAAATGGTGATGAAATATAATTGACTCTTTGTTCACATAACAATCGAAAGTCTCTCAGTGCTTTTTTCCACCTGCAAAAGTGAAGGGAAGAAGTCAGGCTTTAATGCGGAGATAAGAAAGTAGAGTTTTAGGACCTGTCTCCTCGTGTGGATAAACCGCCTCTGAAAAAACACAAGCTTGACAAATTGCACCCACTCAAACAGATCAAGCCTCAGCCATGACAGGTAAGAGAGGAGGTGCGGAGGACACGACTTGTTTAGAAATCCCATCAGCGCCTATGTGTTTGTTAAAGCTGTCCCATCTCGTGTCAGGTGCACCCTACTGAACCGCAGAATGAGAAAAGGAGAAGTCGTCTATACCTGTATCCAAATCATCTCTGTTCCATTGCAGCAGCGTGACAGAGGCCGGACCGCACCTCGCTGTGTGCAATCTGCAGCCGCGCAATACTCCCCGCATTTATTTATTTATCTTTCCGGCGCTCCCATTGGCTCGCGCTCAGATGGCAATTTGTAAAACATGGCCCCCGCGTGAGCCCTCTCTCTCTCTCTCTCTCTCTCTCTTTCTCTCGGCTCACATCCGGTTCCCTGCACGCCTGCCTCTCCGGCCCGGCCCTCCTCAACACCTCGCTTACACTGTGGTACTTCGGTTTACTTCCACTCCACACTCCTTTTCTCAATTCTTTAAGGGGATACGCTACAGGGAACACGCTCTCTCAGTACAAGGTGGAAGTGGACGCCTCCGCCTACAAGCTGTTTCCAGTAAACTACAGGATGAAAAAAAAAAGAAAATGTCTTGACTCAAGGGTTTTTATAAATGTGGTTTAATCTTAAAGACAGAGTGAAAATCCATAAATTATGTTGTGTTGTTATGTGAGTTGCTTGTTGCACACATTATTACCTAAATTTGTATGGTATATGTGTGTCTTAAACCTGCTTTATGTATATAGTATATAGTTCTAACAATGTTACTGTGAAAGCCAAGTTATGCAGAAATATATTTATTTTTACCCCCCCAGCTCCTTATTCCAGACTTCTCTTCCCGTGTCTGTTTATCCCTTCTGTCTGGCTTCCTACTTGCCCTTCCAAGTCCAACCCAGTCCTCTTCTTCATTATCTCGATGCCTTTTTGCCTTGTTGTTCCGACAGTCTAATTGCCTCTCCATCCTGCCCTTGTGTATCTACTTCACCCCTTTGCTTTTTACGATTGTTTGATTTACTTTCTCGCCAGTGTCTTGCCATAATGTAATTAAGCACAGTTTTTTTTTTGTTTTTTTTAATTTGCAGCCTCATATTGAGACGCTCCACTTGCTGAATCAGGATAAACTGCATATTTTATGAAGTGCTCCTGCTAACTCCGGCTCCGACTCTGCACAAAGTAGTTAGAAACAATAAGAATCTGCAAAGGATGTGCTGCCAGATAAAATAACAAGGGGATAGCTGGTTAGCTGTAGTCTCAACCAGAATAATGTATTATTATACTACCAGATTTAAGTCTAAAGTAATGTTTTTCACATATCTTAAACGCATACATTAAACAAAAATATGTTTATAAGTATATTTCAAAGTAATGTTGAATTTGATTGCAGGGACAGTCTGACAAAACACTAATGATGAATCTTCTAATCCGTTTTTTAAATTTATTGCACTGGATTCCTAAAAGCATTTCTGAAGTATCATCGCTCAAATCCGCAACAGAGAGTACTTCAGTGAAAAATCTGCTACTTTTAAGTTCAGCTCGGTAAGATTTGTTGGTATCAAAATCAAACAAAACACTTCAACCAGCGCATTCTGTCCATCTCTGTGAGTGCTTCGTTTGCCTAATGGAGGGGACCCTTGAGACCCCGACGCCGACATAACTCCATGTAATGAATGATACTTTTGTCATCGGAAAGGAAATGGAAATACAGTATGAGTGTGGAGAGGTCTGCAGTGCTCTCCTCGGAGCCTGTATGTTTCATATATCAAACCACTTCTTATGCTCTTGTCTCCTCTCATTTTTCTCCAATAACGTCAGCGGTTTACCCAGGGCTCATTGGCAGTCCACCTCGATTAAATTTGTTCTCGGATGCGTCCCTCTTTTGCATGATGGCCGAGGCGCTATTCATTTCCCGTCAACCCACTCTCTCTAATTCTCAGGTAAACAGCCTTTTGCTTCCGCTTCATCACCTGCCTCTCTCTCTCTATTCCTCTTCCCACACCTCCACTCGCTCTCTCCATACCTCTAGCTTGCCGTGTGTGTGACTGAGCATTACCATGACAGCATGAAGGGGGTCCGCCTCCAGAGGTCAGCCTTGTTTGGATATCAATGGCATGTTTCCAAAGCGATCGGTGACATTTTGACTTCGACTGTGGCGGGGGAAAACTGCCATGAACTTGTCCTCTTGTGCCACCCACTTCTTTCACTTTATGTTTGTTGGTGTGCAAGTCATTCAGTTCAGTCAGGATGAACTGTTTTGTGAAAGCGTTGTGGCTTGCATTAGGGGTGGGCGATACGAACAAAAATGTATATCTCGATATTTAGGGGGATGTTCTCGATAACGATCTTCGTGCAAACCATCAAAAATATGTAAAAATGTGTAGGTGAATGTAATTAATTTAGATCGCTGTGTCGTCAAAAAGATAATTGTCTCGCATAAACTGCAAAAGGGCAGGGAGAACATTATGTAATACCTTTTTTGAGAGATAAAACACCGGTAAAGTTTTTGCAGCTTTTTGTTTCATTTCTTGACTTTGAAGATGTACTCGATAGTGTACATTTGTATATCTTCCAAACAACAATTTTGATATTATCTTGTAGACCAGTGTTTCCCAACCTTTTTGAGCTAAGGCACCCTTTTTTTACAAAAGAAAAGTCACAAGGCACCCCACTAAACAACAATGTCACAAAAAAGTATTTTTATTGAAATATAATGGGACCTCCTTGGGCTCCCAATCCAGTCAAGGCAATCGGTGGAAAGTGTTGATACCCTCCATTTCTGGGTGTGTGGGGTTATTGATGTGTGATATATCACCATAATCACACATCAATAACCCATGCATTGTCTCATTCACTTCATGATTGTGGGCTACTTTGTTTTCCTATAGCGGTAGAGTGTGTAATTGTTCTATCTGACCACTACATGCCGATCGGGAGAAATGTCCACGGCACCCCTGATGATTCCTTGTGGCACCCTGGTTGGGAAACACTGTTGTAGACGATGTATTGCCCACCTCTAACTTGCAAGAATATTCAGTTCACAGAGCACGTTTTAACATTTTTTGTCAGTCTTTTGAGACTGAAATATTCACAACGAATACACTGCCAAAAAAATAAAGAAATAAATTGTCACACGTGCGTTGGAAAGCCTTTAGCTTTGATTACAGCACTCGTTCGCTGTGGGGCATTATTTCATTATGCTTCTGCAATGGCAAGCAATCTATTTCCATCCAGTGTCTCATTCATTGTTCACCAAGATCTTGAATTGATGATGTGTGACCACTGTGCAAGGTCTTCTCCAGCACATCCCAAAGATTCTCAGTGGAGTTAAGGTCTGGATTCTGCGGTGACCAATCCACCTCATGCTCCTGAACCACTCTACCACAGTGTGAGCCCAATGAATCCCGGCATTGTCATCTTGGAATATGCCCGTGTCATCAGAGAAGAAGAAATCCATTGATGGAATAACCTGGTCATTCAGAATGTTCAGAGAGTCAGCTGATCTCATACTTTGGGCACATAAGGGGCAGTAAACAGATTCACCCTTACTCTTCCCTACACGTCTTGGTTTTCCACCGTAACGCAGGCTACTGTTTAGAGGGCGGGCTCCACGGTATCGGCGAGTACATGAACCAAAACCTATCCGATACTACGATACACAAAACCCTCTAAAGATCACAGCAGATACATTTGTGTTTCCTTTATTTCCTTCATTTAATCTTTAGAGTGGAAACAGAACAGTGACAGAATACATTTTATAGGCAGAATGAGCCATATGCAATGGGCTTTGGCGTCTTTTTACAGACTTTTGCTAGTGTTTTTATTTACATTGTGGTATTGGAGAAGTACTTGGTGTCGGCGACTACTCGGAGTCCAGATATCGGATCGGATGAGAAAAAATGATATCGGAACAACACTAATTAAAAGCTACAACACCAGTCTGTGGGGCATGATGATGAGACCACTGTGGATAAATACTGCATTTTAATAGGCTTCATGAAATATTTCTAAAGCTCCAAGACAAAAACTAGAGGAAAAAAGGTGCTAATGTTATGCTAACACCAGCTATAGTTGTGCAGCCAACAGTGGCTAGTGCAAAAATCATCTTCCGCAAGACTCACATGTAAACAGAAGACAGTGATACACACTGTTTGTCTTCTGTTTTGTCATGCGAAATAAGCCAGTGGAAAGAAATCAATAGTGTTGATGAACAAGCTGTAATTGTCCAATAGGAGGCTCTTACCCATTCGCTCTGTGCAATCTGAAGGTGGCAATTTTTTTAGGCTGTGTCTGTGTATGATACAAGACTCACATGTGTTTCAGAACATGTTTGTAGAGATCTGAAGTACAGGATTAGAGGACAGTACATTGTTCCCTGGCCACTATCCTTACACTCTCCTTCTCAGGAAGAGAAAACTGTGCGAAAGGAGAAAGTATAATGACTGTTGTTCAATTTACAAAGTATCCCGTAATACACTCATAATAATTAATAGTAGAAGTTATGTCCACAGTCGACTTTTGCTAATACACTTTAGTCATGTTTGTCTTTTGTACGAAGGTAACTTTGAGGAGACTTGTGCTGGCACTGACCTGAGAGAAGAAGGTCAGTCTTCCTTGTAAACAGTGATGTTAGACCAGCACTAAGCAAATATTAGTATGTCTAACAGGACAGGAGAAGCCAGTAAGTGCAGTGACGTAAGACAAGGCAAGTTGTTGAATAATGCATCAGCGAAAAGTTATATTTACAGTTAGTAAAAGCAAGTCCTTTCAACCTTGGACAATTTGGGTTTCTGCATTTCATAACCTAAAAATATCACTTTTTAAATTTCATGAATATTTGAAAGGTGCTGTATCCTGAGTAGAGTTGAGTGTATGATCATATTAGTCCAGAGCTCATCAGGTCAGCACTGGCTTTGTGACGCAGGATTCTCTTTTAGCAGCTTTGCTTGAGTACAAGTTTCTCTATGTCCTAGCGCCAAAGCATATCTCTGACATAGCATCATTTATCAACCATCTCAAGGCTCTGAGGCGTGAGACAGTTCTCAACTCTGACAATGTTCCAATCCAAGGTGAAAAAGCTTGTATTATCTGTGCGTGTGACAACTGAAAGTATTTTATCAGCTGTGTAGCTGCCCTATATTACTGCATTCCTCTTCTGTAAAGCACTTTGTATTATGTTGGTTATGAATTGTGCTCTGCCTTGCCTATCGTGAGACAGGAACAGGTCAGTAAAGAAAAAAGGTATTTTTTGTAAGGTGTATACATTTTTACATTTGTGGCAAAACCAATTTAAGGGGAGGCACTGTGGCTCTACACTGATTCTCTACGCTGATTCAACATTTCTCCAGAATTATATGGGAGATTTGGGCGACAGTGGCACAGATGGTAGAGCGGGTCGTCTCATGATCGGAAGGTCGGGGGCTCGAATCCCGGCTCCTGCAGCTGCAGACTGTTGTGTGTCCTTGGGCAAGACACTTCACCCACAGCCCGTATGAATGTCGTGTGAGTGATTGGTTGGTGGTGGTCGGAGGGGGCCGATGGTGCGGACTAGCAGCCTCGCTTCCATCAGTCTGTCTAAGGGCAGCTGTGGCTACAATAGTAACTTACCACCACCAAGTATGGAGTGGATGAAAAATGACGACAGTGCAGCGCTTTGAGAAACTTGTGACACAGGCTTGTAAAGTGCATTACAAATTTGTTTATTATTAAATTGTAACTTTAATGATCATTTTCTCACATTGCGGCGACGAGTGTTGGGCAAGTTACTTTAAAATGGTAATATATTCTATATTACTAGTTACAGCTTTTAAAATGTAATATGTTTGTATTACATATTTCTGTTGCAAACAAGTAACTGAGTTACACTACTTTTAGTTACTTTTTGCAAAATATAAAGAAACATAGTGAGAATAGTGCTGTCAAAGATTTATTTTTCCTCGGCCGTCCACATTCTTTTGTGTTTTGATGCTGTTAACTACACAAGGCTCTTTCTACGCCAGTGTCCAACTTGATTTGGTGCTGCATCTTATTTTGGGGGAGTTGCACTTGTAACTTGAGTTACTTAAAATGTAATGACTAACTGTCAGTTACTGAAAAAAGTAATATATTTCTGTAACTAGTTACTTTTGTAATGAGTTACTCTCTACACTGGCGGCGACATAATCTCCACTTTAGTTGCTCCTACAGACTCCATATCCATATATACATATACTCCATATTTCATTTCTAGCCAGATTTATTTAGTTTTGAATCCAACAAAACAAGGTTAAGCTTGGAATTTTACTGATTTATTCACTAAGCTTAGTCAAAATATCAATGAAAATCCCCTTTGAAGCAATCTTTGTAACTAATATATCAACAAAATAAAACCATCATTTTAAACCTGGCTCTATCCATTATTTAGATTTTGTCACCAGGCCATTTTCCGTTATATGAAAACATAGAATGACAGAAAACATTCATTAAACAGTCATTAAATAGCTATACAGCAAAGGTTTTCTATTGATAAAAATGTACCACGTGCCCAATTTGACATTCTGTAAGTGCAGCACAACTTTAGACACATTTTGTGTTATAAAATGTTCCTCGTAAGAACAATGAGGGCCATTTATTTTATGTTGTGCTGTTTGTATGTCATTAAACAGCTTCACTCTGTATTTAGAAAAGACAATAGCATCACTTTTCTGTTACATTCTCCCATTATCCTGCTCCTTTATCATTAGCACACAAACAAAACTCCTACATCCCTGGATATGTCACAAACTAAATGCTCTCTCTCCTCTTCCTTTTTTCTGCATGGACACAAAGGCTTCCCATCCATTTCGTTTGCAGACTCACACAGCTGCTGCCGTCACATCGACCAAAACTCACATGGCCGAGAAACATAATGCACTGAAAAATCCATCCATGATTAATGTCTGAATCCGTTATCGGCACAGTGAAACACAGTGCGACAAAATATTCACACTTCAGCACGCGTTCGAGAAAGACATCCCCAAGTAGCTGTGAAATTAAAACTTCTCAGATCTGTGAGGAGAATCTGCAAAGTAATGAGACACAAAAGTATCGGCGTGTTTATTTCCGGCCTGTTCGTTTGTTTGTCGTCGAGAGGGTTCATAATTAAAGCATATTCTCCATAACTGGGATTAGCGTGAGTGAATGGGGTTCCTCTGTATCCCAAATACATCACATTTCTCTGAACAATTAAAAGACTGATGTGAAAATCGTCACTTAAGTTTTGGCAATCAGTTCTATTGTTGAATGCTCAAATGAGCAGGGTCTAATTGGCAAAAACAATGTAGCAGATACAGGCAAATGTGAATTCAACTGTTTCCTGTTTTTTTGTGAAAATGTTTGGCATTTGCTGATTACTTTGTCATCTCCACAATGAAAAAGGTAACCTAGGAATACTATTTTCAAGAAATCTGCCAATGGGGTATTTTTTTTTTTAATGCTTCAATTAAGAAAACAGATCTAATGCCACTCAAAATTGGATACAAATCTTGGTGATCTCAAATTAAGATTGTTGTTGATGTCTTTTTTCTTAATTTAAGTGCAAAAGTCTTACCCCATTAGCAGATTTCTTGAAATTAGTTTCTAAAATCGAGGGCAAATATACTTATTCCAAGAAAATGTTTAATTATTTTTAGATACACTTTTGGAGTGCGTGATTTTACTGATGACATTACCATACCAGCTGCTGAACAGACCAGGACAAACAGCCTGGCTCCATGTATGAGATACATTGGAAGACAGTCTGGGATTGCGCTGTTGACTGGCTCAAACTCTACCAGACCAATCACAGCACAGGAGGCGGGAGTTAGTGATGCATCATTTTCTATTAGTCAACAAACTAGTCAAGATGGCGGCCGCAACGGAGCAATGTTTCAGCACTGCCTTATTTTCTGTTTTGAATGAACTGAGCTTGTCCTTAAAACCACAACAACTGGCTGCTCTGAAGGTTTTTCTTTTTAAAAAGCACCTTTTCGCCACTCTTCCTATGGAGTATCACAGTCCCGCCCACCAGGTCGTCTGTACAGGCACGCGCCTCAGTACCGGAAGTAACAATCCCATTCAAAAATTGCATAGACTTTTCGAAAAATGTATGAGTTTAAAAGCACAACGGAGGCTAATCAGCTACGTGCTAACTGCTAGCCATAGCGCAGATATTCTACAAGCAAGAAAATACCGAATAGTTAAAAACAGGGCAAAATATTTTTGAAGTTGAAGTTTTGAATACAATTTTAATTTATTATTGTGTGTTTTATGCCCAATAAGTCTCCACGTAGCTGATTAGCTGCTATCATTCATTTTTTTCAAAAAGTCTATGCAATGTTTGAATGGGATTATTACTTCCAGCACCGAGGCGCGTGCTTGTACAGACGAGCTGGTGGGCGGGACTGTGATGCTCCGTACTGGGTTTACGTCACATCTGAGTTTCTCTGATTGGTTTACGATGGGTTTGTTAGTCCCGTCTCTAGTCTCGAATTTGAAAGCCAGCCAAAGGCACAATCCCACACTGTCTCCCAATGTGTCTCATACATGGAGTCAGGCTGGTGATGCCCGGCTAGGACAAACAAGCATTAGGTCTTAGGCACCATGCTAAATGCAAAATACAAGGACATGCACAGTAAATTGGTACAAAAAACCTGTGAGATGTTTCGAAACATCATGAATTTGTCAGGCAACTATAAATGTATAAGCTGTAAAACAGGGGTGCCCACACTTTTTCGGCTCGCGAGCTACTTTCAAAATCAGCGAGGCCTCATCTAACAACCCGTCTAACAACAACAAACTGTTCATGAACTCAGGTGAGGAACACAGCTTTACCTGTCTGCTCCTCTTCCACTGCTCACTCTTTTCACTCCTTTAAAGCCTACCCCTGCTGTAAACAGTAGGTAATTTGGTGGTAAACAGACTGAAAAACTCTTTTGATCCGACCTCGATCAGGCTTCTTAATTAAGACAGATGATAAATAGCTCGACTCTGTTTGCACAATGTGTTGGCAGCAGCATGGGAGAATTACAGCACAAGAGAAATTCTGATCTTCATTTGGCAGTAAAAAATGAAATACCACTTTCTTTGAGCTCTTACATATCTACACAAATTAAATCCTGAATAAATTCTTGATGAATAAGGAACCGACTTATTTTGGTGAATGGGGACATTGACATACCACTTTATTGTACATCATAAAGCGCATATCTCATCAGAAAAAGTTATTTGGAAATGGCAAATTTTATCGCACAGATACCGAAAGTTTCTCTCCTTTGTGATTGAGAATGTGGCATTTCAAATACAGCCTAGAGCAGAAGTATTGGACATTCTTGCAATAATTGGCTTTGGCATTGAAACGAGCGCAGCATTGAACGCTCACCGGCTTCATTAGCTGTTTGACTTGTGGAAGGCCCTTGACTCGAAAACACCACACTTTACACCATGGCTTTGTATGGTTTTTAGCCATGTTCCAACGCAGGAACAAAAAAAACGCTACAATCGGTTGCAGCAAGCCATTAAAGGTATGCTTTGTGAGGCTGTTCCAGACAGAAAAACAGACACGGCCGCGACATGTCTGCTGGAGTGAATAGGCGGAAGGCAAAAAGCTCTCTGTTCTTGTCTGACATTTTAAAGCCAGTCAGCCGAGGACAGAGGAAGTTTTTCATGAATACGCGCCCGACTGTCCAGCCGCGATGACGTGCAGGGGCATTCGAATGGTAAAGAGTGAGCGAGAGAGAAGGCTCAGCGGGAGGGCAAAAGTATTGAGAGTATTGAGGAAGAGTCAGGGGAGAGGAAGGGCTTGCGCTGTCCCATTGATTTTGAGCAGTGGGGGGGGGGGGTGGGGACCGAGCCAGGCTGAGGGACGGGAAGGAGGGGGGGGCAGACAGAGCGGCTACTGTAAGAAATGATTTTATAATACAGTTAAGAGAGCAGCAGAGAAGACAGGCAGGCGGGTAAGGATGGGCAGAGTCACTTACTCAGGGAGCAGAGGTAAACGCAGGCTTCAGGCGAGACACTGCAGGTGAATAGCTTCTTCCATCCCCTTTTTATTGGTTATTATAAGTTATTTTTTTGGTATGGAGTGTCAAATGTGCTATGGATTGTGTAAAATAGGGGGAAACATGACATTTAGTGATGGACTGTTGGACTGATAATGACAAGCATAAACATGAGGAAAAGATATTGGAAGTTTTCTGTCATTTTGTAAAAGATAGGTATTTTACGCATAAAAACAGCCTAAATCTGGCAACAAATTCTAAATATTGGATAAAGCCAGGTCTAAATGTATGGTTTTATTTTATTGATACTTTGGGATATATTGTTTTGTTTTTGAATAAATATGTAAAAATTCAAATTTCACATTGTTTTGCAGTGTAGGAAACGATTCTTCAGTCCAAAGCCGCCTTATCCAACGCTAGCAGGGGCTACCATAAACAAGGGCCTATCAGAATTAAGGAAAACAAACAAAAAAAAGTCTCTAGCCCATTCCTGTCAGGAGTTATTTAAATTTAAAAGAAATAATTAAAATGTTCAATCCAGCCACTAGGGGGCAGCCAAGATTTTTTTTTAAGGATGAAATTCCACACCTGTCCAGCAGAGGACACTGACAAGGTCTTGTAGCCATACTGCCTTCGCTATGCCTGGTCCTGTCAGATTTCTGTAGTAGGCCTGTCCTACATGGCTCCAAGCCTATCAGATAAAATTGAATTCCGTATTATACTGGAATTTGCTTGTTTTATATGTCATTTACCTTATTGCGGCATCAACTGTCCAATTGTGTATAATTTGTCAAAGAGCTGATGAGCCACATGCCTAAGCTAACGGGCTTTTTTAAACCAACAAGCTCAATCAGAGGTGGAACTGAGGACGAAGGCAGCTCCATTTTGATTTAGGGGTTTGGTTGGCGCTGAGGGGGGCCTACAATCTTGGGTAAGCCCCGGGGCCTATGGGGACATTAAGGTGGCCCTGCTTCAGTCTTCATCTGTACTCTGCAGTTGAAGTGTAGGACGTTTTGCTCTTTATCCAAAGAACTTTGTCAGCATCTTTGGATAAAAAGCAAAACGCTCTACACTTCAACTACAGAGTATAGATGAAGACTGACAAATCTTTTTTCTACGATGGACAACTCCTGTACGACTGAGAACGAACACAGATTGCTTTTTAGGGTTCAAAACTCAATAAAGCAGGGTATGAACTAAATATTCAAACAAAAATCCCCTGAACAAACCTTCAAAATATACTACTACTATACTAATACTACTAAATTGGAGACACAATGTGAGAAAAATGCATTTTGAGAAAATGGTCAGTGAAGTTACAATACTTCCATGTAGTTCTATGGAGAAATGTTGAACAAGTACAATAATTACACTCCTTACTGTAAAGATTAGGTCATTTATTTGTTTCCA
>OMNZ01049973.1:53911-65781 GCA_900303255.1 Lesueurigobius sanzi | reverse complement strand
CATTGTATGTAAACATTCAAATTCAGGTATAGAGTCATCTGTACTAGTGCTGGGCATATGCCAAAATAATAATCACAATTTCTTTGAATCACTCGATTTTTTATTTTATTTTATTTTATTAAAACTAGCTTTTACTATTATGATTCATGACAACAGACAAGATATACCCTTTAAATAAACCTCAGCTTCGACAATAATGCATGTTTTTCACTCCAGGACCATTTAATAAATAAAAATCTTTCCTCCACCAAACTCAAAACCAAATGCTGTACCTTCTTAAGTTAAAATTAGAGACTAGATTTAGTAGCATACACTGGTACCAAATCTGCCAAGGGAATAGGATGTTCTTTCTTTCTTCAAGTGAAATTAAGTTTATTTCCAAATGTGTAAGTGCAATAAGATATTATCTTTTTATCTTTTTTTTTATTTCAAGGCAAGATACTGCAAAATTAGAATTGAGTGATATCAATTTGAAACGTTCGCTGTATCTTTCTGACATCAACACGAGGGAAAAATGTATGTATGTTTTCTGTAGTTATCTGACATGTAAATAATGGATAGAGCCAGGTTTAAAATGATGGTTTTATTTTGTTGATATATTAGTTACAAAGATTTGTTCAGAGGGGATTTAGAATTTCTTTAGGACCATTTTTGAATAAACCAGTTATTGGTGAAAAAAAAAAAAAAAGTTTTTTGGGGTTCAAAACTCAATGAATCAGGCTATGAATTACATATTGAAAAATATTTCTGAACAAACCTTCAGAATATTGTTACGTACAAGACTGATAAGTTTAGAGTCTGTAGGACCTACTAAAGTGGAGGTGTGAGAAAAATGCATTTTAAGAGAATGGTAAGGTGAAAGTATAGATGTTAAAAGACCAAATGGGTCCAAAACCTGCAAAAATGAGTCAATAGATGCAAGGACACAAATGACTACATATACATATATATCTGTAAAAAGACGTGATTTTATTTTTGCATATTTGTTGCAGACATGACGATGGCTTTGGGGAGGTGCAGTGTTTCCTGTGACAAACTTTGTGCTTCTGCAGCTGGACACACAAAGGACAATGGGGCTGGGCCTGACACCGCTGTTCACTGCATAAACGTCTGTCTGTCTGTCCCTCAGTCACACATTCAACTCTAAAGACTAAACACTCAATCACCATTTACAAATCTACATCTGTCTGTATGCATTTCTACTGGGCTAGGAGGAAAAATAGCATTTCATAAGCAGGTGACCAGAGACATTGTAACAATCTTAAGGTGAGACGCTGCAGGTGAATTGGGGGGGAAATAGATTTAGTAATACACATTTGAAACTTTTGCTGCATATTACTGATATAAATATGAGAAAACAAAGGAATAAATTAACTATAAAAAGGCCAAAATTGCATAATGGATAGGGCCCAGTTTAAATGTATGGTTATATTTTATTGAAATATTGGTTACAGAAGATTTTTTTTCAGAGGGGATTTGGGATATTTGGTTTAGTTTTTGAATAAGCTATAGTTATTAGTGGGGGGGGATCTTGAATTGTTTTTTGGGGTTGAAAAGTCAATAAATCAGGCTAGGAATTAGATACTGAAAAAGCCATCTGATAAAAACTTTCAACAAATTGTTGAATAGAAGATTTGACAATTTGGTGTCTGTAGGAGCTTCTAAAGTGGAGATGTTGTCGCCACAATATAAGAAAAGTGCATTTTAGAGTTACACTTTCCCATATAAATGTAAGAAGTGTTGAATCAGTGCCATAATTAAACACCTTATTGTGATGGATTTGCTGTTTGTATGTTAAGAGAGCAAACTGGAAAAAAACAAATAACTTTTGCCTGCAGTGTCTCCCCTTGAAAGATTATTTATAGCGCAAACTTTAAAATTGCGATCTAGATTATGCCTTTGAACTGTTCTAGTGACCTGCTTCATCCTGGTCCAATAAATTGAAATAATCTGGCACAAAATGTAACATTTTCTCCGTCAACAAACCAAGGTCAAATAATTGTATGTGTGTTTTTCTTTTGCTGGTCAAATTGATTGTAAAGTACTTTAATGTTTTACTCAAGTCGTTTCATGCAGTACTTCTACTTGAGTATTTTATTCTGCTCCTGTGTGTATGGTTTTACAGCCACAATTGTTTTTTTTAAGGGTTTTGCCAGAGAAAATCAGAAACCTTAAAAAACATTTAACATTTTCAGAAGTTCAAAAGTTCCACAATGAACCTCTAATGCTCTGCAGGCCACATAGCACCCAGGCTTTAGTGTCTCCTTCTACGGCAAAAAGTACATTTCTAGATTAGTTTAAATGACTTAAATTCAGAATATTTATCTCAATTTGAGATGTTTTGACTTTCGACTTAGATTATTACACATGTTCTGGGATGTCTCCAACTTGTTTCAATACAAAGGTTCCCATTGGCACTTTTATTTTCCTCTTTCAAGTGAAGATTACCTTAGAATCAGTCAGAAATGTTATGAAATAAGACAAATAATCTGTAGTAAATATGTCTCTTCTAGTCAAAACTGCTCAAAACAGGATTACTCTTCTCAAATCAAGTCATTTAAGCCCAATGCTTGATTTTCAATTACACAATGCGTTCCTTGTGATATGGCCATTGTGTAAGATATATGTTATTTTGTAATACATTGCGCAGCCCTTATTTCCACACATTTAAGACATGTGAGTCAAACGTAGACCCAGGTGCATGACAGTTCATCCCATGGGCCTCTTCTATCACAATGACTTTGAACACAATTTGCTGAGTAATCTTCAAGCACTAAAATTACAACATACAAACCAGTGTTGTCCACCTCAATCATCTTAACATTACAATTGCAAAAGTATACGCACTGTGATTATCAGCGTACTATAATAACCTGCCAGCTGAAATTAAAGTAAAGAAAATAATAGTACAATAAATATAATTGTTCATTAGATTTGGAAAGGTTACATAATGACAAAGTAAACAGGGTTTGCCCAATAGCTCCATCCTTTCATGTTGTTGGGGCTTTTGACCATTCAGAAGTATTTTTGAAGTAAAGCGTTGATTCCCATGGCAACTGCTCTATTTTCATGACTTGATATTCGTGGGTAGGGTCTGTAACAGCAATGTGTGAAGCAGGCAGATTTTTGTCCTTACTGCAGCCTTGTTTAATCCGTTTTTAAAGGGGTGTTATAGGCTGCATTTTGTAGTAACACTGCATCATGTAACGACAGTTCAAATTGTAATAAAATTGTCGCTTCATAATATAATAAAACCCGATTTGAACTTTTTATGAAGAAGAAAAAAACTTGATATTAGTGTGTATTTGACCTTTTAGCGCCCCCTTTTAGATGATACCATGAGGCCGTGTCCATTGAGATGAACGGGGAAACATCGACTGAGATCTTCATAATTACGTCTGAAAAATAACACTTTATGCATTTTATATATTTGTCTACTATAAAAGAGAAGCAAATGAAGAGATTTGTTGCTGTAGAGAATTCACAGAGAGGACAATTTGTGTTTTAAAGTGGGCTAAAGCTAGCAGGACCTTAGCAGGTTCGGACATCGGTAGGTACAAAATGAAGCAATATTGAAACATAAGAAGCTGAAAAATGACTCACAGTTTCATAGGCAAACTACTACAACCTTGGATTTGATCAAATTAAGTCACTATGAACGGCTGAACAGTTAAATTCCTGCTAACTTTAGCCCACTTAACTGTCCTTTGTGAATCGTCTACACTAGCAACAAATCTCTTATTTGCTTCTCTTATATATAAATACATAAAACGCATACAATGTTATTTTTCAGCCGATGTTTCCTCATCTCAATGGCCTCTGGTTTCACCTCGGCACGGTGGCGGAGGGAATAGCGCTCTTGCCTCACAGCAAGAAGGTCCCGGGTTGGATTCCCGGCCCGTGCGGCCTTTCTGTGTGGAGTTTGCATGTTTCTCCCCGTGTCTGGATGGGTTTCCTCCGGGTGCTCCGGTTTCCCCCATCAACCCAAAACATGCACATTAGGTTAACTATGAGCGGCACATGCTTCGTTGCACCACTTTAGCGCTAAGGGCCTGATAAGCAAAATATGCTCTTATTTATAAATCTGGTGACTACACACTATTAGGAAGTTTGTAACTAGTGAATTGATCATTTATAAAACATTTACACAGTTGTACAAACCATTAGCAATAATAAGTAAGTAATGTGTAATATGTGAGTAATATGTGAAAAGTTGCTACAATAACATAGGAGTCAATACATATTAATGGTTTGAAGATTAAACCAACTAAAGGAATTATGTTTCATGTTGCAGGGTATCCGAAGAAAATTACGAAATAAGTTTTCACCAATGCCTAAAGTTATTATAAAGACCTACCGTGATTTCTTTCCCCGCTTTACACCCTAAGAGGAAAATGAGGAAACTACAAATCAAAATGCGGCTCATTATTACAAAATGTGGGTTTATTTAACAATGAAGTGAAAATTTCACCACATTTTCAACTGTCTTACATAGTGCAGTGTGATTACAAAATGTGGCTGCACATAAAGCTGGGATATCCGACTTATTTGGCAGTTTGTGAAAATAACACTCCACTGAGCACATATAGAATATACAGAACATTTTAATGAGCGCTAATATGGACCAAACATGTCAGCGCTTTGGCTGCTTCACTTCACCATCTGACAAAGCTGTGCACGCATCCAAAGAATGTACATCATTTACTAGACAGATAGATAGATACAGATGGCAACGAGTCATACTAGGGGGCGTGGCCTAGCGAGGGGGAAGGAAGAGTTGTGAACTTGTGAAGTTGTGTCTTGAACTACCACCTGGATGGCTGAGAATTTGTACCAGAAAGTTGTGTAAATGTTTTTTTTTTCACTCTTTCTAGACATTTCTGGTGGATCATATAAGCGTACTTACTGCACTGAAATGAAGCAAAGTCAAAATTAGGTCTTTAGCGTGTTTTGACACAGCAGATTGTCCTGTGGAAATGCAATGCAAAAATGGCAGTCGCAGCTAGTTGTAGAAGCGTCATCCTCACCCATTCGTTCAAATTTGGGCCTCTGAACCACTTTGTTCCTCTCAATGTCTCTGTATCTTTATTTGGTAGAAAATACATCCATAATTCAGCATTTCTTAAGTTGTACCGTAGTTGTGGAGCGGTCTGTGAAAGGCTAGGTTCAATATATTGCCACGGTTTCCCCCTCACTGCAGATGCCATCTGTATCTATGTGTAGAAGGGATTGTGAGAGCAAGGCCCTTTTCAAAACTGTTTCCTCCTCCCTTTTCCTCAGCACTAACACTTGATTTGCTCGCGAAGGGAAGTCAAGTCAGCATCGATGCAGTCTTCACAGGTGCAGTGTTACACTTAGAGAGCAGCCCCACGAGCAACACGCACCAAAATACCTCAGTTCCACTTCATTTAGAAGCGTCAAAGTTTCAATTTGAACAATTATTGAGTCATATAGACTTTTGTCAAGGAAAAAGAAAGCAGTAATGGGACCTAATATGATATTATTGTTGGGGGGAAAACCCTCACTTGTGTGCTTGAATTAGTAAAATATATAATGTACACATGAAATCTGATTCAGAATTACTTGATTAGCTCTCAGGGGAAATTATTTTCAGTTAAAAAAATTGTCTGTTGAACTTTATTTCTTAGTGGGTAACATTAGTGGGCGGGGCTAACACAGTAAAGGGGCGTGTCTGTTCCGGGGAAAGAGGGAGAGTGCGTCGAAAACCACGGCTTCTGAAGGGACATCTGAAGGTGCCTTCACTGACGATTTAGTGGAAGTGGGTAGCTGAGGTGGCTCGGGCATCTGTTTCGGATGCCTCCTGGTCGCCTCCCTGGAGAGGTGTTCCAGGCACATCTCACTGGGAGGAGGCCCTGGGGAAGACTCAGGACACGCTGGAAAGACGAGGTCTTTAGGCTGGTATGGGAACGCCTTGGGATCCCCCAGGAAGAGCTGGAGGAGGTGTGCGTGGATCGGGAAGTCTGGGCATCTCTGCTCAGACTGTTGCCTCCGCGCCCCGCCCCCGGATAAAGCAGAAGAGAATGGATGGATGGGTAGGGGAATTGGTTTCAGAAAGGGCCCAAGAAAAGTGTTGAGGTCATGGTGAACAACTAAAAACTTTCCTACCTTCACTTTTCACGGTTTAAAAACTGGAAAATCAGATACCACAGCTTTAAAATAATGTAAGATTATTGTGCAGCAATTTGGCCTTCCCATTTCAACACCTGAATTAGATTTCTATCCCTCTCTGCTGGCAACAGTGAGGAGTGAAGCATTTGGAAAGCGCAAAATACCAGCGTGACGGCAACAACAGATAGATGCTTCGTTGGTGCAAGTTCGGTAAAGATGTGTGGAAAAAGAAGCACGTCGTCCAGGATTGAGTTGCATGTAGAGAGCTGATACCAAGCACAATTAAACGCTCAAAAAAGTGGATTAGACCGAAGAAATTGTCCTACAACTTGGGAAACACATTCAGATAAAAAACATACAATAGTTTCTGTAAGTATTTAACATTGATATAAAGGTTCAGAGTGCACATGAGAAGCCCTTTTTGAACATCGCACTCCCGTCCCCCCCATAAGGTACTTTTCTTTCTGTCCCACTCTGGTGACGTCCTTTTCTTTTTATGTACTTCAGTGTTCCTCTTACTGCATGCGGTCCGGCTGGTGCAGCGGGTAGTGGAGGAAAGCGGCCGGGGGGGCAGCCACAGTGGCGAGAGCGGCCAGGGAAGGGTGCAGGGCGTTCGGGGAGCTGGCGGGGGCCGTCAGGGCAGCGGTGGCGGTTGTCCCGGGGGAGAGAGCGTAGCTGAGGTAGCCGGCAGCAGGCGACGGGGAGGGCGCGTAGGGGTACTGCTCAGCCGCAGTCGGGACATAGGGGGCGCTGTAGAGGGAGCTGTAGTCCAGGTAGGGAGAGGCGAGCGCGGCGGTGGGGCTCAGCGGAGACTGGAGCAGGAGGCTGGGCTGGATGAAGGTCTGGGGGTACAGGTAATGCTGCGCCAGTCTGGAAGAAAACAGAACATGTCACTGAAGCAGCTGGTTCAGGGGGAGGCACATTCTGCTTCATTTCTCAGATCGCACTACAAAAACTAAACATGGAAGAGAGCAAAGAAAATAATATGGGGATAAACTAAAAAAAAAGCTCAAAGTAAATAAGTTTGTGTGGCAACATATTTACGACTGAGTGGAAGGATGATGTAGAATTATTATTATTATTTATAGTGATATTGGGCCTCATTCATGAAACAAACATACGCACACATTTTGTTCTTAAGGCCGAGTTAAGAACATTGTGCCATTCACAAAATTTGTTCTTAAAGAGTTCTTCTGAAAGAACAAATCGTAAGACCAGTCAGGAACACACAGAAAATCTACAGGTTTAGAATATTATCACAGTCAAAATTGACCCAAAAATTCTAAATCTTTCACAACACGCCTAACATATTTCTAAAAATTATTTCATTTACAAAATAGTTTTTTCACAAGATAGTTCACAAGTGAGGGCTGCAGCTCGTTAGTTACTTCTCTGGGCAGGTTGAAGCATGTCATGATCAGAGGAGAGACTTTAGACAAAATACTGGAGGCTATTTACAATAAGAGTAACATTATTTAAACAACAAAGTAGAAGGAAAAAATTACTTCAAAAAGTTACTCACAAGTACTCGAGTAAATGCATGAGTACTGCCTCATGCTCATGTCATGCACATATATGGAAGCTTAGTCTTTGTGTTTATAGTCAATATGTGTAAAGTTCATGATAATGAGGGGAGTGGTGTTCCTAGTGTCACGTTCATGAATTTGGAGCATCTCTTTTTAAGAAGAGTTCTGTCTTCTTAAGAACGCTTCGTGAATCAGTCCTAAGATTTTTCAAAAACTTCTTAAAGTTGTACAGAACTTTATCTTAAGTAAACATCCATGAATGAGGCCCATTATTGCTTACCTTTTGTTTTTGTTCACTCAAATTGGTTGATCGGCTGTAAGGAACTAATGGACCAAATGCGATCAATATATTTACAGAGCAGTTTGTAGGAAATGTTACGTTGTTATGTTAAACCAATAACAGAAATAAATATATATATATATATACAGTATATATATCAACTTTATTTGTAGAGCACATTTAATAGCCATAGCTTACCAAAGTGCTGAACGGTCAAAGGAAAGTAAGAACAGCACAGAATCAAATTTACAAATTCAACAATTATGACAAGGCCAATTGATGGCACATTAACTGGTGCCAAAAGCCTGAGAGGAAAGGCCCTATCGCCTCTCGCATTAAACCTGGTCCTGGGAATAGAGGAGCTCTGGCTGGGACAAGAAGTTGGAGGAGTTCAACTAAATAAGCCATGAAAACAATCGTCAAAATTTTAAATCAAAGCCAACGTCAGCTCAAGTCAGACCTGCAGTTTGACCATCAACACTAGATGGCGGCGCCCATTGCGAGTTCCTGAATAAGGTGAATAACTGAGCCAACCAAGAGTCTGGACACACCCTTGACTATTTAGGGAAAAAAGCATTAAGCATAAATCGGTGCACACCGACTCGTTAATCTCCTTTTCCTTGTTTCAGTGCAACAACATGCTTTGATCCACCGACACAGAATCATTAAAAAAATCCTTGGCTGCGCGTTTGATGTAAACAAATGGACAGATGCTTTGTTCGTGATTGTACCAGGTCTGTGTCCTCATAATCCCATCTGAATTCAGTAAAAGCTCCTCCTTTAATAGCAATTAGCCCTCTGTTGCTTTTGCCTGAAAATAGCCCGCGCCCCCTGTGTATAAGACTAATTAGCAGAGCCTTTCACCACACTAAAAGCTTTGTACTGACATAATGAATCTAATTCATGAAACATAATATCATGGTTTTGAAGTGGTTAAGGATTTACATTTCATAGGAGTTACACTATAGCCATATAGCTATAACATTTTTGGGAAAATCTCTTTCCAAAATATATACAAAATATAACCAAACATGTAAAACTAATCATTCAAGCTGTCCAATAATATAAAAAATATGAAAACAATGAATGAAAAAATAAACAAATTGATATTTTAAGAAGTTTTTGGGCTGAAATTGAAATGGACTGCAGCTTAAAGTTGGTTCTGTAGAAGACATTTACTAAGATCATGATCTTTCTTCTTGATAATTTAGATTTTGCAATAATTGTGATACAAATGTCACTAGTATTTTAGAAAGATATTGTGATTTGTAACAATAATTCACTCAATCAGTATCTAGAAGGCTTTGTAAATCTCAGTAAAGTAAATTCAATTTGAAAGTTTTATTTGATAAATCTGCCCTCATATAAACGTTTAAATGTGAAAGAATACAGTGCTTTCAAGATAAACTCATTTCAGTTTTTAATTATTATTTTCATTATAATTTTATCTATTTCGTTTTTGTACTGATCCATGATCCAATTTGGGGTTTTCCTTGCCATGGAGAAGGGTCTATGGGGGATAATCTAAGCTTGTTTTGTTTAGACATTACATTCATTAGAACATTCATAGGTGCTGATCCTGTGGGTGCTGCGGGGCTCGAGCACCCAGCCAAATCTTTGAGCACACAGGCGAATTTGCCCTGATCACATAATGATTCAGTAGATACAACCTGTAAATCATGATAGCAGTCTCTTTTTAATTTCTTTACTCACGTTCAACCACGGGTCACACTATTAGATCGGGAGCACAGCCGCGAGCCTGACTGACTCTCCAGTTAGCTTAATGGGCTAGAGCCATGGCCAAAGTGAATAAACAGTAAGCAGTTGTACTACTGTTGAAAATTGATATTTGTGTTGTTTTTTTACCGACAGACACCCATTTAAGTGAATTCTAAAATTGATCCATGAATCTCTCCTCTTGTGGCTCCTCCCCTTAACTGCAGCGCTCACTCTTTTCTCCTCTCAGTTATAGAAAGAGCATAACTACTATTTTCTTATTGCTTTTGAGTAAAAGTTGTATCTAATTAAGCACACAGACATTGTGTGTTCCCACCACACACGTGTCTGTGTATGTGGTCCATTATTTCAACCTGAAAATATGAAGATCTTTGCGAGTACTGTCGAAAGTCATTGTGAAAATATCTCTGTTTGATGTGATATTGGTGGAGACATGACCTCATGAAGTCCCCACTCAAACATACTACACCCATCCTTGTTTCACTGTTTTGCTGCAGTCCTGTGAGGCGCCTCTTGTTAGAAATAATTTGATTGAGATTACTTGAATTGTGGCATTGCGATATATTGCAAAACAGTATATCGTCCCTGCCCGAGTAAATAACCATATAGCTCCTTGGCACAATTGCAAGAGTAAAACGTAACATTACAACATCCAGCCTCTGCCAAACAAACAGTCCATTAGCCGCTCTGTGTCACCAGTTACAGTGATAATGAGAGAAAGGTCCTGTCCGCTCCGGTCACTCAAGTCTTTGCCGGAGGCGGGTCCACTTAACCTGGACGCCTCTGCTCCGTCTGCAGCCGCGCAAACACAGATCCATCAGAGGAAGTGGGTTACGCTCGACTTCAGCGCAAACAACTGAACATGACAGTTTATTAACACGTGCACTGCCACTTCCAGCATGTGCAGCCAGAGGAGGGCCATGAGGAGAGGTATTAGCCACCACAGGGATCGCCAACCTCTTTTTAACTTCATGAGCTACTCTTAAATCTATTTATGCTTCAAAGACAGCTGTGTAAAGTAAAATACTGTATGTTTGCACTTGTGCTCAATTCAAGGGTAAAATCATTTTCCGCACAGTTGAGCAGTGAGGGGTTACTAGTAATTTGATGTTTTTTAAGTCATGTGGGCAAATTTATGATTTTATTTTGTTGATATGTTAGTTACAAAGATTTCAGAGGGGATTTTCATGTTTCATTTTTTAATAATCTAGTTCAGGGGTGCCCAAAGTTTTTCCATGGAGGGCCAAAATGGTAAAGTCTTAGTGGGTGAAGGGCCGAACACAATTTTGTTTTGCATGTAGAAAAAACTAAATACAAACAGATCTATGGATAAATACCCTTTATTTACTCTGGTTTTAAAGAACAACTAAACAGCAAACCAACTTTTTTTTGCTGATTAACTGTATAAATGGGTGTCTAATAGTGTTGCCTGCATGTCTCCATTATTACTTTGACATTTTAGTGCACATTTGTTAAAATCTAACTTTTGTGCTTAAAACCGTCTGTGTGGCGCCCTCTTGAGGTTAAAACTATATGGCATTTGAATTTTGGAGTCTGTCACCTTATTGGTTCAATAGTTGATGTGATGTCCCAAAACTGATGTGACCTCAGCAGCCCTGCTGCTGTGGGCCCTGCCTTGGCCCTGCCTTGGCCCTGCCTTGGCCCTGCCCTGGCCCTGCCCTGGCCCTGCCCTGGCCCTGCCTTGGCCCTGCCCTAACACTACAACAACAACAGGCTAATATTGCTAACCAGCTGCTAATGGCGATTCTAAACATTTATTAAGCTTGGAGACTTAACATATCTGTAAAACAAATTCAGCGACTGAAACTGGCTCATTAAGAGCTTTTGAAAGACATATAGCATGTTCATATTGAGTAGCATTTAGCTGCTCCTGAAGCAAGCATAACCTCAACACATAACTGAAATGAAATATTGAACATATCTGAACAAAAATATTGTCCACGTCCAAAACTGGAATGTTTGGATTCTGTAGGAACAACTAAAGTTTGATCGCCAAAAAAAATGCATTTTGAAAAATGGTAATTGAAGTTACAATTTCCCATTGAATCAGTGCAATAATTAAATACCTTATTGTAAAGATTAGGTCATCTGTTTGTTTCCAGGTGAAAGTTCATATTTAAGATAGCAAACTGGACCAAAACTTGGAAAAAAAGAAAATGTTTTGCCTCCAGTGTCTC
>OMNZ01049973.1:25991-53891 GCA_900303255.1 Lesueurigobius sanzi | reverse complement strand
CCAGGCACGTCCCACTGGGAGGAGGCCCCGGGGAAGACCCAGGACACGCTGGAAAGACAAGGTCTTTCAGCTGGCCTGGGAACGCCTTGGGATCCCCCAGGAAGAGCTGGATGGGGTGTGCGCGGATCGGGAAGTCTGGGCATCTCTGCTCGGACTGTTGCCTCCGCGACCCGACCCCGGATAAAGCGGAAGAAAATGGATGGATGGATGGATTGTAAAGATTAGGTCATCTGTTTGTTTCCAGGTGAAAGTTCATATTTAAGATAGCAAACTGGACCAAAACTTGGAAAAAAAGAAAATGTTTTGCCTCCAGTGTCTCCCCGTAAAAAAAAAAAAGAAATCCAAGTGAACTGAGTGCGGTGCAGGTGCTTAGCCCAAAACAGTCCATGGTGACAAAACAAACAGAGCGACCGCTGTTGTATTTACACAAAAACCTACATGAATTCACTGTAAGTTCACTGGATAAAGCGTGTCAGATATGGAACAATTTGAAAGGCTCCAAATGAAACGTTCAGACTCAAATCTACAGGAGTTTCAGACCAATATGTACTTTTATTGATACCAATTAACAACACAAAGGTGAAAAAAAAAGATCTAGTACATTGTAAGAAATTTGAGGTTCGACTGATCCAATCAGCAGCAAAGTTTGCCCTCGTCCCAAATGATTTAAACAGGTCTGATACATCTGACAGATTGATATATCTGTGCTAAAGAAATGTGCAGTGTAATATCAACCTGGATCTGGCTACAAGTTACTGTACTGTTGAAATGTTACATCATTTTGAGTAAGGGTTCTCAAGTTCATCACACCAAGTAATGAAATATTAGTTAGTTGTTTTGACTATTTAAGATTTAGTGGCTCGTTTGACCTGTGCTGGGGTGTTCAGACTTACATTTTTTCATTTTATATTTGCCAATGGGTTATGACCTTGTCTTGTGCAAGTTTTATTTTATTTTTTCAATTGAGATGACTTTAGATCCAGTCTGAAATGTCATGAAATAATCAGTAGATGAATACAGTATGTAAAGTAGTCTGAAATCACATCATTTAAACCCATGCTTGATTAGTTGTGGCCAAAAGTTTACATACCCTGGCAGAAAGTCAGGGTGTACTTCCTGCCAGGGTATGTAACTACTGTACCTAAATGTCCCTGATCAAAAGTTTACATATTGTGAATCTTGAAACGAACAGAACCTGCATTTCAGCTGAAGTGAGTTTTTCTTTGCTCCTGAACAATTTTCCTGCAGTTGTTGAAGGTCATGTAAACGTTAGATCACGGACATTTGAGTAGTTTCTGTTTCATTATGATTTTAAAAGAGTAAACTCAGTTCTTTGACAATAAATGGCTTCACACAACCACTAACCATGTGTTGAAAAAAATGATTTTTTTGTTATCACATTCTATGAAAATTGCCGTAAAATTAGATGAATGATCTAATTTTATGTGCAATATGTATTATTTTCTTATTGTATGTGCCAAAATACTTCCATGGGCCAATCAAGGCCAAATTATATCAAGAAATATGAGCTATTTTTAGGTGACTTTATGTGGTGCACCAGGAGTGAAATAGCCTTAAATTTGACTATAAACCATCTCTAAACCAGAAAAAACACGTAACTTAAATGCCTTACTAAAGAATTATCTCTAAAATCAAAGATGCCCGAGAACCACGTGAAGAAGCCAGTGACATGTAAACCAGATTGAGAGCCACTGATGTAGAGCAGAGAGACTCCAGTAACTGTTTAACTCAATGACAGTGTTGGCTAAACATAGTGTTATGTGTAACGTGACGTGTCTGGACTGGGACCGGCTCCAGTGACCTAAAAACAATGTCGATCACACGAAGAACACTGACCCAGGGCTCACACAGCAGCAGCAGAACACATGTATTCTGTATAATAACATACATTGTAAAAGGTAATCAAGAAAGAAGTAAAATTGCTCTTGAGTGAGAAATTAAAGCAATCTGCCAGCGGACCAAGTGCACTTACAATGAGATCTAAATTTACTTGAAATAAGATCTAAGTCCACTTTTCAACTTCTAAATTATTCAAATTAAGGTATAATATACTGAATTTGAGCAATTTTTACATATATCAATTTTTGCAGTGTATAGTCTTGCAATCTTTAAGGCGAGAGGCAGGTGAAAACATTGTTTGTTTTTCAAGCGGTTGGAAAATTTGAGATTTCTGTCTACCCTTAGCATCTGAGTTACAATGTCAAAATAGAAAAAAAAATGAATACGTTACCAAACTTTAAAGCCTTTTTTATGTGCATGTCACTTTTTCCTTTACTCTTGCAATGAATCTATATAAGGCTATAAAAGGGATGGCTCCGATCTATCTCCAAGAAATGATTGTGCCATATCAGCCGACCAGAGCGCTTCACTCTCAAAACGCAGAACTACTGGTGATTCCACGCGTCTTTAAAAGCACAATAGGAAAAAGAGCCTTTAGCTTCAGGCTCTGTTTCTATGGAATCAACTTCTGTCTCATGTTAAAAAAGCAGACACAGTCCCCATTTTTAAGACTAGGCTCAAGACATTTCTTTTTGAAATGGCTTATAGTCAGGTCAGCTAGGCTCAGTACTAAACCTACAGCATAAGCAAGGCTGCTATAGGAGCTAAAATGCTGGGGGAAGTACGGCACATTGAGCCCTATCCTCTTGTTTTCCTTACTATAAATTATGTTGCAATATTTAGGTCTAACCTGTACATTTTGTCTGTTTACGTTGTGTCCTCTTTTTCTGTCCCAATCCTGTGGGGAGTGCTAGTTCCTGGGCTGACATGAACAACTGCTGTCAACGTGGGACTGGACAGCATTAGTGGGACCAGGTGGCGTTGGCCAAGCCTACGCCTCGGGTTAAACACTGCTGCAGGACTCTTGTCTGCCTGAGGCCATCTCCCAGTTTAATGGCCTCTGCAACTCTCGCTGGACATAGCCATTGGACTCTGGTCGACAAAAATTCACCACTGGCCCATACGTCCATAGGAGTGGATTCCTCCCCAAAATGGATCTCCTGAAGGTTTCCTAATTTTCTCCCATGTGGTTTTAAGGGTTAGTCCTCGCCGTGGAGGAGGGTCTAAGGATGTGGGATACTGTGCGCTTTACTTATTTACGGGACATTACATCTGGTTGTGACATTTCATTTGTGTGTGACTTATTTTGATCATTCTTGATGTCTGATATTGATTTGTTTTTGTCCATACCGACCTCTGAGACGACTCCCGTTGTGATATTGGGCGTTACAAAAATAAATTGATTGATTGATTGAATCTCCACTTTAACAGACACCTAACTTTCCAAGTTTGTACTTAAAAATATTCTGAAGGTTTGTTCAGAGGGATTTTTCAATGGTTAATCCATAGCCTGATTGATTGAGGATGAACCCCAAAAATCAAGGCAAAATGTATCCATTATTTTAATTTCGTCACTGAAAATATAGGCAATTTTGTCCATTTTATACATAAAATGCCTTATGTATTTTATGTGTATTTTATGAGTGGGTTGCTGAATGACTTTTAATGTGCCGTGTTGAAAGACAAATTTCTGCTCAATTGAACAGACAATAAAGTTATATTCTATTCTATTCTATTCTATTCTATTATTTTTTATATAATTATTTCCTCATATTTACAAATGTCAGTAATATACAGCAAAAGTTTCAAATGAAAATCACTCAATGTACATATTTTCTGTATTCACCTGCAGTGTCTGGCCGTGAAAACATAATTGGAGCCCATTTGAATGTTTCCTCGTGTTGTTTGCTGCAGCGCTGTGTCATTCCCAGGGCTTTGTGCCTGCTGCTGCCTGTGTGCGCTCCTCTGACTGATCGGATGTGACAGAGAGGGAGCAGATCTGCCCCTGAACTCAGCTTCATCTCTGGCTGTCAAACACACACTCCTCCACGGTCATCTATACACACATAATGACACATAGGCCCCACAGAGGAGACAGCAAGGCCAAGAATGTACCTCATAATGAAGGAGAGACTTCAATTGACACGAATGTACACATGTCACCGCTGTAGCTTCAAAGCTCTCACAGGCCGATATTTTGGTTTAGAGTCCAGAGAAATAAGATAAGACTTCATTGATCTCAGAAAGTGAATTTCTACATCGTGGAATCCCAACATCACAACATTCAAAAGAGCCTATAGTTTAAAATTGAGTTGGAGATTTCTAGTTTATTGCTTATTTCTCTGTAATTCCCGGGTCTATCCACATGAAACACAAACTGTCACAAAGTTCTGTGTGTTCTCTGTCAGCAAATATGAACTAAGGCCTAATTATTTTCTCATAAAGGTGTCCAAAAGTGGAGACAAAAACATATGTGTGGTGCCAGTGGAAAGGGCTTTCAGCCAAATAAATAATATGCCAGGTTTGTGAATCAAATTGTTACCAAATAATGATCAATACAATATTTGTCAATTTTCTTTTTGGAAATTTCTGTCATAAACTGTTTCTCTCCCATAGAATTGTATTGGCACCCGCTCCAACTCAAATAGAATTCTGTAACGTGAACACAACCTATGTCTTTGAAGGTCATAATTGAATGTGCTGAACAAGAAATACAAGTTCTAATAATAAAATAACTCGGAAAAAAGTCAATATATAGACCGCACCTGTCTATCAGCCGCATGTGTTCATCTTGTAATATGGGGTGCGTGCCTATGTTCCCCTCAAAGCCAATGTTCCTCGCATTTTAAAAAGTCATACCACACCGGTCACGTGCTGCTGCTGCTGCTGCTGCTCACGTTTCAGCCGCATGGTCAGTGTGGTCTTTACAGTGCGGCTCAGGTCGGGTTCGTGCGTCATGAATTAGCCGCATCGTAGTAAAGGCCCCAGTGTTCAAGGCGTGTGACAAAAGTAGCGGCTTATACCCCGGAAATTACGGTAACCTGAAAATACTGTTTACTATTAAAGTGCTCGATTCATACTGAACTAATTTTGTATTGAATGGAAGAGGGCGTATGACTGATTCAATATAACAGGGGTTTTCAACCTGTGGTCCGTGGCACCCTGGTGGTCCGTGGCAGTACTGCTGGTGGTCCCTGACTTGCTATCCAGTTTAACTACTAAAAATACACTAGGGCCTCCACATATTGAATATTAATGAATATCAAGTTGATATACTGTATCTCTTTCAATAATTCTACTTGTTGCAATGACAATAAGGATAAAGATGATTCTACTTATGTTATTTTAAACATTTGAGAACACAAAGCATTGTAAAATAAAGTATACAGCCCTCTTTTATACAACAAAAAAATAGGCCAATATTGCACACACACACAGTGGGCCACAGACTACTGCTCAGTCTGAACGGTGGTCCCTGGGGCAGAACCAGTTGAAAACCCCTGCAATATAACATTGATAATGGTTGCATCACTAATAGTCATTTATCAAAAGATTATATTTAGTGAACTTAATATGTTATGCCAAACTGCAACAGAGCAGAAGACGAAGTCTTCACTACTGCAACAAATCGATGCATTTTAGCCTCATAGGAGCGTTTTATACAAAAGTCCACGAGAGTATTCTAAGTTAGATATTACAGCCACGTAAAGACTATAATGTAGCAGGGTTAAAGGTCAAAGCTGCTCGTGGCCTGGTCTGAGTGGGAGGGGAACGCGGAGAGAAAGATGCTGAGAGGTGAAGGATCGCCCATCATAGGCCTCACGCTCCAGGACAGCGCACTTTTAATAGGCCACATGAGTCAGTCAAACAGAGAGAGAGAGAGAGAGAGAGAGGAAGAGGAGGAAGAGGAGGGTGGGGGGGCAGAGAGACAGTGAAGAGCGAGCGTGAGATAGAGAGAGATAGAAGGGTGGAGAGACAGGGGAGAGAGGACATTTTAAACCTACTTTCATCTGGTATTAATACAGTCCCTTTAGTTTCTCTTTAAAAGTCTTGGTTCAAATTTTCTATTAAAAAAATCATATTAAATCAAACTTTTGAGATTTGAACAATCACAATAAATCAGAGACAGAAGCTGTGTCCGGATGTCCACACTATTCCCTACTATATAGTGGACATGCCATTCTCTAGGGGTGTCCGAATGTCCAAAGAGAAAAAAGTAGTGCACTCAAAATTTCCCACAATGCATCTCAAAAAGTAGTAAACAGCGATGGTCACTAAACCGGTCAATAAACATAGGCAAGGAACATAGATAAAATTGAAAAGTAAACAATCTAGCTCTTCTTCTGATTGGACCTGAAAGCCGCACTTAGTTCCCTGTGCACCTGACAGGTATTTGTATGTATTTGTTCATTTTGTTGGGACAGTGCATGTTAATGAACACACATGGGGCTCAGGCTTGTAAACGTGCCACTCCGGATAGTAGCCATGGGCAAGTTTGCACCCGTTGTCCCACACTTGCACTCACAAACACACTCTGGTTCATCATGGGCCTATTGTACATGTTTTTACCTACGCAGACACTCGCAGAACGTACAAACTCCGCACAGAAAGGCCCAGTCCGGATCAAACCTGGAACTTCTATAGCTGTGAAGCACGAACGCTAATCGCTGTGCCACCGAGCCACAAGACTCAATCAGAATTATTCCATATACTGAGATATACCACTTACTTTATATCAAAACACAGGTCCAGACAGTCAATTATACACATTCTATTAAATTAGTAACACATTTCAAATTCCAGACTATCACTTTAATGTAATTATTGTGTTCATTATTGTTAGTAGGACTCCAAAAACACTCTGGTTCATTAACAGACTGATAACTACTGGATAAATCTAAGTAAAAAGTTCTGAATGGGCGACTGAAACCACTTGGAGTGGGTGATGACCTGCCTATGTCTGCCTGCCTGAGCTGCAGGAGTGTTTGCAGGACTGTTTATATTCTTTATTTATTCATTTATTGTGAATTTCTTGCTATTTATATTCTGGATTTTGTGCTACACAAACAGATATAGTGGATTGGAAAAGCGGGAGAGAGTGGGGGGCCAATGGGGGTTGGGAGGGAGTGCATATTTGGTCACAGCGCTGGAGGGAGGTGACTGACGGGAAGGTCAACATCAGCAGTGACCTTTCAGCTCCCGGTGATCTGCGAATGGATCATCGTTTGATTTGCACAAACACAAATGAGGCCGAGCAAATGTGGAAAGGCCAAAGCCGGACGGAGCGATTATAGAAAATGTTGCACGTTTTATGTTATATGTTTTGATTGCAATTGGAGCATTAGCATTTGTGAGAAGTCTGAAATAGTGATAGGACTTGTGGCTCTTTGATGAGAGCCGAATCTTTGAGATCCATTCATTGTAAAGGGTTGTTCAAAGGACTGGCTTATTTCCATTTCAGACAGAAAACTGAAAAATAAGTTAAATCTTCTTGAAATACGATTAAAGCGTTATGGCACGTTCATGTAGGCCGCGGGAACTGGGGAAAATGTTTTTCGCAGTTGGAAAATGCACATGAACGCTCGCACAACTAGGAGAAACAACTGCGGAACTGGGGTCAAAACAAGCTACCTTCTGATTTGTTCATTTATTGTTAAATATGATGAGCTTTTTGGTTAAACATTGCTACTTTCATAGGTTTACTGTGAGCCTTTGTTGTCCTTGGAGTAGAAGAAGAGAATAGAAAATGCTAGCAAAATGAAAATGTATGTGATATTTTATAAAACAAAGTTTAGCTTTTGAGACGTTAAGTTGAACACAGATATAAATAGTTAGATCTGTTAAATGCTAATTAGTCATAAAATACAGTTTTTATCTGGTGAAAGCAAAATCAGCTGGGTAAAACCAGTTCACATAAACGAGGCAATAGACCGTTAATAGAGATGGACGTAGCCCACGTGACTTTCCCCATTGCGTTCAGCGCGAGCTAATGAAGCAAATTCATGCTAGCATTTGAACCGGCGCCATGTTTTTTGGAAACAAACCCATATTAAGGTATGTGCGAGTTACCTTCTCTTTTAATGTTGAAAATATTAAAAGACAAAGAACAGGATGGGTTAGTGCGTGGTAAGACAAGCACTTGAGGGCCATATTAAGAACACTATTTCCAAATAATGAGTTAAAGAGGGGCCAAAAAGTTAACATGCAAGTCAATGGGCACTTCCGGCTTCCGGAAACAGCCCCGTATGCTAGCACAGCTTCAACCAGAGCTAGCCAATTATATCTCCATCAATAATATACACTCTATGGGCAATCGTCTGGAAGTTAACAGATCTAGCTCATCCCCGTCCCTTTCTGATTCGTCGCCTGTTTTTAAATCACAAATGATTGCAAACAGGGAAAATTCTTGTCATTGGTCAAAGCCACAGCCTACAGGGACTCTGATTTGTTGCTGAGATCAGAGGAAGGACTCATCTTGGTTAATTTGGAAACGTGTAGACTCGCTAAAGTTGTTCGTTGACACCAGAGGGAATGCAGCTTGTTTTAATGCTAGTTACTACGAGTAGCCTACTAAATGATATGCTATTGCGTCAGGCTAGTGTACTGTGCAACCAAATGCATTGTGAATATTTTACATACATGAAAAGAAAGTAATATTTCTCATTCATGCGTAACTTTGTAAATGAGGTGTTTCCTGCTTAGGAAGCCAAATCGAAGTTGGGGGCTCTTACGCATATGCACTATTCAAAAACACACAAATAGACTTCTCATCCGAAGCAAAATCCTCTCTAATATGGATATGAGCAGGTAAGTAAAATTCTTTGTAGTATTTTTTCACTTCTCAAGATTAAGATGGAATATTTAAAATGAGAAAATAAATCAAATTTTACTTAAAGAAGAACTACTTTGTTAGAAAAAAAAACTATTCCATTGGCAGATCATTTTTTGGCAAGTCAGAAATTCGTTAAATAATCTTAATTCCAGTCATTTTTACTCACTAACATATAATTTTTTGCAGTATTCAAGAGAGATTAACCTTTGAATGCGATTATTCAAATTTACAGTGTGGATTATTTACTGATTGAAAAGCTTGTATGATATTGCTGTAGCTACTTTCTCAACCAAATGTGTGCTCCTCGTATGAGTCCAGTATGTTTTCACTTGTACCTGCCAAATGTCCTTTATAAGATTTAAATTATACTTTAATTAAATTTTAATCAGTGGAAAAACAGACTTGGGCTCACACCGTCTGATTTTTACATTGAGTGTGACAGCGGTGTCTCGTCTAATTAGCTCCCAGGGAGAAACAATCTACACCTGAGGGATCGCTTTGTCGTGAACGAAATCTCCGATGACTGAAAGAAAGACAAAAAAATACAATAATGAAGCAAAGTGAGAAAAAATATTAAAATACTACCTTTAGATTTTACACCTTCCCTTTTTCTGGCAAGAATTGTGATCACAAATACTTGGAAATTGCTTTTTTTTTAAAGCCAAGATTCTGTTTAATGAGCATATAAACAAGTTAGATATTTTATATCAGTGGTTCTCAACTGGCATGGGATTGGGATCCACCATTCCCCAAGATGTCGCGCAGCAACCCAAATAAGAATATTTATACACACCTAGAAAATACTTTGCAGTTTAAATCTGTTAAAATGTAATATTTTCCTACCTGTTTCTCTTAATTTAAGCATTGAATAAGCCTATAACATTGAAATTCTGGTCAAAAGAACTCAGCACCAGTCATTAAACAGACAAAGATACTTTTTCAGTAGATAAAACTAAAAGAAATGTTCCCAAGAAAAGGCTCAGTCATGCTGCGGTTGAGGGTTGCTTTTTTGAGCTGCTCCCATGTAAGTCTATGACGAAAATAAATAGCAAGAGGAATAAAACAGAACGATGTAGCACATATTAAGCAAAACACGGGGAGGTGAGAATGACAAGCCTGTGTCCAGTAATTATTCAAAATAGGATGAAAAAGTTTCAATGGAAGTATCATAGGAGCTAGAAACATCCGGTGCTTGTCTTCTGTATGCTGAAGGGCTTCACGGAGGACAGGCTAATCCTATGTCCACTGTTTGTGTGGTCTATGGTCCTCACCCAACAGTGGCCATTTTATTCAATTTGCATCTATTCATTTTCAGGTTTGGAATGACTTTTGAGAATGTGTCTCGACAACAAAACTAACCATTCACCAGAAATCGTGTCAAAGCATTTATATTTTCATAGCAAATTCACCATGAAATTCCTCCCTCTAATGTAATACTGTACGCTGTAAGACGACATCACATCAAGACAATATATTTTCCACTAAATTAAACTCGTTTTGTTGTTTGTGACTGTGTTTATGAGACAGAGGCCGCGGTGCCACAGTCCCCTGGGAACTGCGCAACACAACCAGGAGCTTTCCAGTTCAACAGACTTTGCAATACTGAAAAACAATCATATACAAAAAGTCAGGGTTAAATACCGTTTCTGTCGCAACCAAAGAGTGCCAACAGCGCCAGTATTTGCATCCAGCGATTTAGTATTTGTAACCTTCTGGTTCAATAGTAAAATAAAAAAAGAGTATCTCATTCTCTCACCATGACACACAACTATGACATCTTACCATAGCATCACCTAATTGTCGTAGTCACAATATGAAGCTACAAAGCCACAATATATCGCAAAATTGCCGAGGTCTGTGTTGAGATGGCTTAGTAAAATGTGTCAATAATATCGTGATGGTGATACACAAAGCAGTTACTGAAATATGGCATGGTCACTTTCCTCATATTGTGTGCTCCTAATTGAAACATGCCATGACAGACAGTCCTTGACATGATGGGTATGACTTCAGTCAGTTTGAAGCTTCTCTTTCCAAAGACAAATGTAGCTGGAGGGAAAAGTATCTGCTGGACATAATATATGTATCTGCCTGTCTATGCCTCAATACACTAAACATGCTATAAAAATGCTGTCAAAAAGAAACAAAGCTTAAACCTGTCGGTGTGTTTTGTTTGGTGTGTGGAGTTCTGACATGGTCTGGCCTGCCCTCAAACAATCTGGGATTCGGATATGGAAGATTTCAGGTCTATCGGTTTTTGGTAATCACGTGAGAAATGTGTGGTTTTCAGACTTGGCTTTCATTTTGCTTTACGGGGGAGGATTTAACTTATTTAACAGGCATAGGATGTTAATTCATACATACAGAAGTAGTTTCTAATCTACCGTACAACCACGATTTCCCTTTGTGTGGAGAGCATTGTGAGGTAGCTTCATACTTTCTCTGCACTTTTTTGTTAATTTTAGCACTTGCCTTCACTATAAAACATATCTGCTAGAACCATGTTGACAGTTGAGCTAATTTGTCTCCACTGCATTTATCTCTTCTACCATAGAAATAAAAAGGAGAAGGGTCATTCGATGCTAACGGACAGTTAGCAAGTCGGCTACTCCAGTATACTCTTCCCTGTGTTAGCCTGTTCAAAAAGCCGTTAGCATTAGCCATCAAACTTTGCAATGATGTTGTTAGCTATTGTCAACCCATCAACCACATTTGTATGATGCCAAAGCCTAGATAGGAATCATTAATAAATGTAAAGAAAATAAGAAATAGTGCATAAGTTAAAGTGCTATTTAGATGGTCGGACACACGTCCAACACCACTGAACCTCCTCATTATATGTTAATGATAAAGAAATCACAGAAATTATACAAATGTCATGAGACGGACGAACATGTGATCCATCCATCTTCTTCCGCTTATCCGTTGCCTTGTCGCGGGGGCAGCAGTCCACGCTGCTGGATCACATTGCACCAGTCCCTTATGGCTCCTCCTGCAGGTGGTGGGTCCATGGGAGGACGGCCCCATGACGCTCCTTCACCTCTGGGTGACATAACAGTCCTTGATGGTCTCTCATCATAAGGAGCTTCTGAACGGCCATTGGTCTGACCTGTCACCTAGGACCTGTTTGCCATGGGAGACCCTACAGGAGCATAATGCCCCAGACACCAGAGCTCCACAGGTTCATTCGGGTGCTCAAACCCCTCCACAACGACAAATTGGCGGTTCGAGGAGGGGACGGACACTTTATACCTCGCTATAATATAGGGACTGGTTTCACTATTCATTTGAATGGGGACAGAATGTTCAATGATGCAAATCATTCAATCCAGGAAGTTTAATGCTAGCCCAGTGTAACCATTTAGGGTGACCACTGACCAAATGTCCCAGTTTACCCGGTACAGTCAGAGTTTTGAGCCCTCTGTCCTATGTCCCTGTGAATCTATCCCAAACTATTAATTTGTTCCAGTTTTACAAGAGCTGTGTCCCAGGAGCCAAGAGGTGTTTTTACTTGAATCGTAATGACTTATGACCAAGTTTCCGTCTGGGAACTGCACATGTTGAACAGCAATGGGAAAAAGTCACCCCCACTCACAAATTCTCATTTTTGTCCCAGTTTTTAATGTGGAAAATCTGGTCACCCTACATTTGTTGCAACAGGCCCAGATAGCTAACGGCATTTCTTTGATTTCCATGCCTACTGCTGCCGGCATAGAACAGGTATTTCACACACTAAATAGGTATCTAAAATCTCTCCCAAAGCCTCGATATATCTAAAATGCACCCTTTAAACAGCCACAGAAGCCTCATCTCTCATCCAGAGACTCATCTGGGTCAGCCCTAATTCCCTCATCACTCATTCACAAATTGAGGACTGCAATATTAATAGCACAGAACGGTTGAGGTTTTTAATGGACTTTTCGGTCGCCCACAAGAGTCAGAACTGTCATCAGCGCAGATAGGTCTTCAAATATTGAGAGCACGTCCAGTTTAACTTTACAACATTTTGCCGAGACGCTGAGATCAACACTTGATAAGTGATTGAGGAAATGTGGTTTACACACTATCACTGAAAAAACTTCAACAGATCTACTAAATACGCACGGCTGGACATTTTTTATCATCCACATTTCTCGTCTTCACAAGGCCAAATGTGTTAGGTCCTATTTGGTGCTAGAGTGGGCGGTGACACACTGCAGTGCACAGGTGTTTAAAGTTGCACAGTCACCAAGACACAGCTGGACTTTCAACACCTGTGCACGGCCCACTTTACTTACCACTCTACCAGCTGGGACGTAGCATCTTTGGCCCTGTGAGGAAGAAATGGATGATTTCCAAAACATCGTCCGCCTTAAAATGTCCATCTGTGTCAATTTAGTGGGGTCTGTTTATTTATTATCCTGCATGACTGGGGATTCTTGTTAACCTGCTAAAACATAGACATATAAAGTATAGTACAAGTAAACTAGTATTTCCTTTTCTCCTTAAAGAACTCACTACTGTTGTCTAAATCAGGATAATTTGCCAGAAAGTACTGAAAACATCCAGCACTGTCTAATCAGAGTCACATACAGCGGCACACATGAGTCGCAGAGTATATTTTTCTACATGGTGTTGTTTGGTAATGATTTAGATGGTGATGTTCCATTCTCATACAAATGAAAAACACTCTAAATTACTGATCCCTAGGGCTGTAACAATTACATTTGAAGTTTGATATTGAGGCAGGAAAGTAATGCAATAAAGGCTATTATTGAAGACCACTTCATGCCCCTGAAACTAACTCAAAAATCCCAGTAACCTCTTGTTAATTGTTGCTACAAAAATATGATTAAAGAATAAGAATAAAATGCAAAGTAAGGTACTGGTAATAAATATGTAAAACTCTTTGTCATTTTATTCCACAATGAGTTGATGTAGTAATTATTAAACATATCCCAGAATGCTTTTCCGTTTCACTATTTCTTTAAGCAACAGTGCTGTCAGAATTTAGATTAATGAAACACAAACTTATGAAATGATGATTCTGTGGTTTGAAATAGGCGCTGCACAGCAAAACAAAATTTAGCAACATTTTGATATTTAAATATATTGTTGGGTTTCTGATTACATGACAACATTGTAACTTATTGTATATGCTTTGGTGGTATAACGTATATTTAACCTGTTAAAAGGCGTGGAAACACCATGCCTTTTTGTAGCGCCCTGTCAACAGCAGCATGAAGCCTCATAGTCTTCCTACCGATCAAAAGGTCTGTCCTATTCCCATCTATAATAATAATAATAATAATCTATTTACTATACGTAAGTGAATTTGAGCTACAACAACACAGTACAATGGCCACAAGCTTTTATCGAGCTTTAAAACAAACTAACAAAATAACTTTACCTACGTAGGCAAAAATTCTTCAGTCTTCATCTGTACTCTGTAGTTGACGTCCCACACTTCAACTACAGAGTACACATGAAGACTGAAGAATTTTGCCTACGATGGTCAACTCCTGTACGACTGAGAACCTACACAAACTTTACCTACGATTTACGTCTTGTTATGGTCCAAAACAGCACACAGCCTTATGTGTTAGGTCTCATTCTGTCCTTATCCGCCCTGTTGGATGGATAACTGGGACCCCACTGGGTCCTATTTCTGTCAGAACACCACTAGAGCCAGGATGAATATTCAGGTGGGACTTATGGGGCAGACTTGAGTTGACTAAACCCCACTGGAGACAATGATCAGGACACCAGGCTGTATTTCAACTTCTTGTATTGAACAGCCTGCCCAGCAGCCTGACCGGCAAGAGGCTACAGGATCTTATGATTTTCCAATGGTTTTCTCACAATTTTACATATAAAAAACAAGGAGACAGTGACAATATTTACATATATATTACATTACATATATAAACAAATTCATGTAAAGTTAGTATGAACTAAATGTATTTTTATGTGAATGTTTGGGGGGACCCGGTGGTGTAGAGAAACAGAATACAAAGCTATAGGGGTGTAGTCAGGGATAGCATGGGCCTCGCCAAAAAAATATGGGAAAATAACAATACCAGAATGCTGAAATTCAATTGCTGATATTTGAGGACACTTTCTAGAGTAGAATGGGAACAGAAAACGTACTCCTGGCCTGATGTGACCAATGGACATCCTCATCTAAAATCAACAACTATATTAAATATTTATTCACTTTTTTGACGAGAGCAAAGGCTTCTCCTGGCCCTAAGCGCCACACATAATACCCCAGCTCTGACTAAAGACACGGCTCCAAACATGAGTCAAGTATGTGCTGTGTGAAAAGTCCCTCGCACTCACTCGGGGGACTTTATCTGCTTCTGTAACAGTGTATCAGCCCTGTGCCTCAGCCGTGAGTCACCAGAGTTTCCCTGCGTCAAATTAAAGGATACAGCACTGTCCAACAACAACAGTAGCACTCAGGAGCAGCACAGGCCACAGACTTAAAAGATTTGTTATGCAAGAAGGAGGGATTCAGGGATTGTTATTGCAATGCAGGTGATTTACTCCATGGCACAAGATTATCACTATATTGAAGATACTCTGGCATGCTCTCCACACCGCAGACGTATAAATGACAAAAATTCTGAATATTAATATAAATTTAAGTTGTTTTGACTGTTAAGATTTAGTTGGGTGTTTGACCTGGTCCTAGATTATTCCACAAGTCGAACCCATGCTTGATTTTTAGTTTTTGTAGGACAATTTGTTGCACCTGGCTCCACTATGTATTTGCGCGGGGAGAGCACGTTCGATGATGCGAATAATGGCCACATCAAAAAAAATAGAATGATCAACTTCCTGGTTTGTCGGTAAACACTCTCTGCCCTATAGCTGTTCTTGCAGTATTTACCATTTCCATGTTTTCTATGTTTCCTTCCCTTCCTTAAAACATGTCTTTCCAATAAATAATGACAATAATAATTTATCAATAAAATCATTTTCCTGATCAGTCTTTGCGGGGTGCTGTACTGAGTGACGAGGAGGGGCTGTTTGTGGAGACAGAGGCTGAACGGCTGGGTGCCTCAGAAGAGTTATCCATGAGTGAAAATGCAGAAGTGAGCGCTTCATGTGACGGAGCAGAAACATGAAGCCAAATCAAACGGACTGATATAGGTTCATTAACAAGTACGTGGTTTGATACATTTGTCAACAAGGTCTAAGCCAGGACTAAACCAGGGCAGCTTTAATTTCATCGACTAAAATATGTCATCATTTTAGTCAAAGTAATATTTACAGTTAATGAGACTAAAATCTCTGGATATTAACTGCACCAGGGCTAAATCACAGGGGCGTAGGTTTGCGTGGAGACCATTGGGGACACCATTCTCATGTGGAGATCTTTCACAGTGACTTTAGACAGATGAGGTCACTTTAGACTCAGAGAGAAGAATGTCAGCATCACAACACTTTTTGTTTTGTGTTGATTGGTCAGGTGTTCGCGGTCGGGATGTCACGATTCAAAATTTTGGAGTCATGAATATTGTGAAAAAATATTGCGATTTTACGATTATTGATGATTAGCGGAATTAAGGAAGGAAATACAGCCAATTTTTCAAAATATTACAAAAGTACTGTCTAAACTTTCACAAAAAAGAAACAAGGCATTATACAGTATATACTGTATATATATTTTTAAATATATATTTTTATAGTAAATTTCTACATTATGAGATCAATAAAGTCTTATCTTATGTCATTTAATAGTTGTTTTAGTTAAAAACCTATGCTTGCAGTTTCATGTTTGTTTTTACCGTGACATAACTAATGCCACTCTGCGTATGCTTGGACTCGTCCTTTGACTCGTCCATGTTCTGCTATTATCATGTGAAGATGGATCTCTCTGCACATTGGATTATTTAACCTGGCTTCATGTATATTTAACACTGGATGCCATTTCGTCAGGCCAGTCATTTTGCTCTGTTTTAACACATAAGCACGAGCGGCGGCTCATGAGAAACAACGATTTACCTTGGGTCCTAAAATTCACATGATTAACCTACTTGAGCTTTTATAATCATGGTAATTGTAAAACCGGTTAATCTTGACATCCCTAGTTTGCGAAGAGCTTCAGAATTATTTAGCATAATTACATACAGTATGTGCATTTGAGTGTGAGGCGGAAACACGCCTAAAACCTTTTTTTTTTACTCAAACATGATCAGAAAATAGTTGACAAGTGTGAGAGGAGAGTGGCATGTGCTGACTGTTCCCTGAGCGCAGCAGTGAGGGGAGGAGCTGCACAGGGAGAGAATCATGGATCAAGAGACTGAATTTTAGCCACAAAAATAGGTAGCTCTGTCGGTTAAAAAACACTCTGAATTCACAACACACGTATCAATTTCCACCAGTGAAAATTGATGGGAGGGGGGCGTTATAAAGTGTCCCCACCAACATAGACAACAAACTAAAATAAGTCTCAATAGACCTCCGTATGCTGCTAAAGGTGTGTGCTGGGGAGAGACATTATCTTGGATCTTACCCGTATTGTCTTTGAGTCCACGTCGGATGGATCTGCTGCACTCCGACCGAGAGACCTACAGCAAACATAAAAAAAGCAAAGAAATACAGTAAATCTTTCTTTTAATGCATGTATATCTTTGAAATCCCACAATGGGAGGCTGATCCCTATGGATTTCAGACGAGGTACAGCTTTATCTGCTCTCACGTTCATATACTGCAACCTAAGTCAGTCTTCAGCTAAGAAGCCGGTTGTCTAACCTTGCACAAGATGAATTGTCGCGAGATCTGAATTTTCAGTCTCACAACAAATCCATCTTGAAAGAAACTGATTGTATCCAGCAGTGGTTCGGTCCTATGACATTCCTGCTGTGTGATTTGGGGCAGGATATGTACTAGGTATGATGAGGACTTTGCAGCGTTCAACTAATGAATTGAATGATTTTTTTTACTAATAACTATCTTCTTTTTCTTTTATCCCAAATTCCCTTTGAACAAATCTTTGCAGCTAATATATCAACAAAATAAAACCATGAATTTAAGTGTGGCTCTATCGTCTCTGAAAATACAGGCAAGCCATTTTTTTTTTTACACATAAAATACCTTTTTTTTTGTATGAAAACATAACATGACTGAAAACTTTTTTCTTATATTTATCTCATTAATATACAGCAATACTTTCAAATTGATATCACTCAATTCATTATTTTCCCCTATTCACCTGCAGTGTCCGCTATAATCAATAATAATCTTTCCTTTCCTAAATCTATTCTAATTCTTGATTAACACCTATCACTGTAAAACTGAATAAATAATTGTATCAGTATAAAAGGAAAACAGATTCTTCCACCTCATCCCAGATTTGGAGTTGAGTTGCGAGTGAAACTACATTGTAATACGGCGAGGATAGTATTTTTTATTTTGGCGGCGCCTGAGCCTGCGGAGACAAGGAGAGGAGACGAGCGGACAAGGACGCCGTGCACTGGCTCGCTCCCCTGTCTCTGCCTGTTTGTGTCTGATACTGAACATGTTCTTTATATGGGGCTACGCTCACTGATATTCCGGCTCCATCTGCCCCATGATACACACAAACACACATACTGTCTTTTAGGCATTATCAGGACATGTTTCTAAACCCAGTACGGTGGTGGTTTAGGAGGCATATAACTGATTTTTTTTAAATTACTGATAATGAAAAAGTAATTTCAATTTACAGTTGTGGTCCAAACACATTCCTATTTTTCTTCACACATTTCTAGTTCTATAAGCACATTTCACCACTTGTGGGGTCACGTTCACGTTAGGGTCACTGTCACAAACACAAGAAACGCAGCCTGCAAGCTCATGACATTTACAAAATTCTTAAAATATTATTATTTCCACAAAAGTCTGAGTTTAGACTTAGACTTAGACAGACTTTATTGATCCTCAAGGGAAATTGCGTTGTCACAGTAGCTCAAATAGTAATCACAATAGTAATAAACAATAACAACAAAATAATAGGTAGCACTTTAGAATACAGCCTGGTAACTACTGGTAATTACTAGTAATTGCTATCACTAAAAACAATAGATACCAGTACCTCTTAGGTAATTAACCCTAACCCCCAACCCTAATTACCTAGTAGTTACCAATAGTTACCAGGCCGTATTCTAAAGTGCTACCAAATAATAAATGTGAATAGCGACGGGGCGACGGTGGCGCAAGTAGTAGAGCGGGTCGTCTTGTAATCGGAGGGTTAGCGGTTCGATCCCCGCAGGCGCACACTGTCGTTGTGTCCTTGGGCAAGACACTTCACCCACCTTGCCTCCAGTGTCTGCGTACACTGGTGTATGAATGAGAGTGTGAATGGGTGAGTGGTTCCTTGATGTAAAGCGCTTTGAGTGCCTAAAGCAGGTAGAAAAGCGCTATATAAATGTGACCATTTACCATTTATAAAGAATCAGAATAGATAGGTACTCTGGCATATACATATCTGGGAATACGTTCACATTTACAGGTATAAAATACTAGATAAGATACTAAATACTAAAAAATAGAATGATAGATCTTGAATTTTCAATATACAATATATATTACATTACAGTAACGCAATCACATTCCCACTTCAGTGTCAATTTTACAAAACAGAGGTCTACATTTTGTAATCTTGGGCATTCTGCCATCGAGTAACAATAATGAATGAGACACAGCATGTTACCATTGTTGAAATTGTGTATTGTGGGGACTTTGCCTGTGTGTCCATACAAATGAGGACATGTTACATGAATTATCCACAAGGTTCGGCTATTGTTGTATATATAATTTGAACACTTCTGGCCCTCAAAAATGCTTCTACATCGCTAGAATTACGAGGACTTTAGCCCTGTCCTCATAAACCAAATTGTCCTCATAGCGTTGTGTGTATCCTTGTGGAATGTCCTTATTAACCACCAAAACCAACACACACAAGACTGCGCACATCTGTCTCACACACATTACCACAATCTCATCTGAGCTCCTGTGTACAGTACGGGCTCATCCTCCTATACGCGCTCAGCCTTTGTGTTTGTGTTATTATATGAGACAATAAGCAGTGCATGATGATAGAAAACAAAGTAAATGAGAAATTAACCTCACGCTGGAAAAAAATAATCATCTTAAAAGTGAATTGTGGAACCATTTATGCCCCCAAAAAAACAACAACAGCTTGATATTAGTGTGTGCCCCTTTCCTTTTCATTACAACAGCCTCCGTGATGCTCCTGGATCAATTTTCTTTTGTGTTTCTGTTTTTTTCTGCTGATGGAACTATCTTCATGGCAACGCAGTAAAAATCTACCAGTCCTGGAGAGTCATCCTGGAGAGTCAAAAAGGCTGCTGTGATGAAAAGTGAAGGCGCCGTGCTAACCACCCAAACAGCCACTGGGTCACTAAAAGGTCAAATATCGGAATTCATTTAGAATTGAAGTACAAACATGTCTGCTTAGGGCACCAAAATGGCTAGCAGTGGCCCTGCTAGCGTGGGCATTTGGATATGTGATGTCACGCAGTGGGGCATAGCCAGCATGCTGCATGATGTACATGTACTGTATTGTACTGTAACAAGTACATTTCTCCATTATGAGATCAATAAAGAACTATCTTATGTGTATGTGCTTGAGGTGCCATCTTGCGAGACCAAACAACAAGAAGGGAAGCCAGAATAGGAAGGTACTGCTGTATTGTTAGAGCTCTACCGACTTCAAAGAGACTATAACATTAAAGATACTAAATGAGTCCTGTAATACAGTGTTAAATAGTATGAAACAAATGTAAATATATGTGTTTGCAAGACAAAAATCATAGTGAAAATGTGGCCAAATATAAATGTCCGATTAAAAATATAAAAGATAATGCATAAACTTCTTCCTAGACGAGACATAATATGGTCAGTCAGTATTTAGAACAAAGTTATGAAATAAACAGATAAAAAAGCATAATAAAAATAAGTGGTGTTCCCTTTTTGTTTACATTACACAAGGTTCAAAAGGACAATCACAACATGGCCGCCAGAGCTTGCCATTCGTTTCGATATATTACATGTCCTATCTAGTTTTATTAAAGATCTTTGGCTGTAACCACTGAGCCACTGTCGCAGAACCTGGATAATAACAATAGAGGTTCATAAGACTGATGCAGCCTCAACAATAACAAAGCCAGGACGAAGATTTCAAACAGTTTTAATCTTGGCGTCTAACGTCTGATTTGATACTGCCCCTCTGTAATAAAAGTACCCACTGCCCACACTCCTCCTTTGTTTCACAGTGTGCATTTTCCTGCCATGACAGACACGCTGCTGATTCCTGCTCCAACAGTTCCCTCCTCTTTTTCTCACATCTTATTTGCTTCGTGCCCTTGCGATTCTCACACACAACAACAAAATACCACGCGCTGCCATCTCCAGTCTGCTGCGAGCACAGGGGGGCCGTGTGGTCCCAGCAAATAAGGACACACTTGTGGTCAAAGAAAGGAATAGATCAGGGGTCTGCCACACTTTGTATCCAAAGATACCATTCTCCCCAAAATATGAAATCTTTGTCCATGAAAACAATTTTGATTAGTGTGCTTTCTATGAAAGTAAGGACTAAACCAGGACTAAATTGGGACTAAACAAGAAATGGCCCAGATTAGCCCTGGACAAAAAATGTCCAAATCAGGACTAAATCATTTTTACTAGAGAAGGCAGTAAAAGTGGCTCTGAAACCATGGGTTGCCTTTGAAAGGCATAGAGCTTTGACAGGGGTGTCAAATATACGGCCCCCGGGCCAGGACGGGTCCATGATTTAATCTGGACTGAGACTTGTAGAACTTGCATTTGTGACCAGTCATAGAAAGTAGGGACGCAAGTTGATTCTGGGGCATTTTGAGTCATTTGCAGATTCTGAAAGTGCCATCTCCAAGCTTTCCACACATGGAAATCTGATAATATTTGGACAAGTTGTGGCCATTTGATGGTAGGCACTTTGGAAAAGGTAAACCAGAGAAAAGCCTTCTTTTTGACTGCTTGTTTGAGACAATGGTGATCATTTGCATCTCATTTCTGTCACCATTTTCATTGGCTGAAGCGCCTGCCAGTCAAGCAGTTGGCGGTGATGTAGCGCACTACAAATACTGTCAATACTGTGCTGAAATTGTGGACAGAGGCTGAAATACGGACATTTATCTCATTCATGATACGCCACTTTCATATGGACAATGAAAAGGGGGGATACATAGCAGGAGACGCAAATAGACATAGGAAGATCGCGCACAGACTGGGAGACTATGGGAGCGCCAGAAAGGCACATATTGGGACCTCTAAAGGTGCGTCCTGACCAAACGCGTCGGGGGGAATGGTTTCCATTCAAAGTGAATGGTTTCGCACGAAATGGACGCGCATGTTTTGCGCGAATTAGATGCGCAAGTCCATTCCAGGCGTCCGGCGAAAAAGTTGAAAATATTGAACTTTTTTCGCTTAGACGCGCGCGTCAACCAATAGGAGAGGCTTGCTCTAGTGACGCATTTGACGTAATGGCATGAGAACAGGAAGAAGAAGCAGAAGCAACAAAGCTCTGGCTCAACAGTAGTAGCCCATTTTATCAGAAAATGCCACTAACCGCAGACAGATGGACAGGTGCTCTTCCGCGGGGTTTGAGTGCCTGTAGTTGGTGTCCTGGTGGGCAATGCCACCACCGATGCGGGCCAAGAGGTCATCAAACTGGGCACGGGAAAGACGGAAGTACCGCTGAAACCTGCACCTCCGCTGCACCTCATCCGTGTGCAGCTCTTGAGCAAATGGTGAGTTTAACCAAACACTGCAGCCTCTGGTTGATCCGGTGAATCCAGACACACTGCGTAGATGCCCGGACGACGTTGTCTGGCTTTATATAGCAAATAGAGCCTCGCTGACTGTCTCGATATCCGCCATCGTTGCTCACACTACTACACACACTACCGACAGAGAAGCCTCTCCCATGCGAAGTTGCGAACAAGCGAAAAGGTGTACACAAATGAGACACGTGATGAGCTATAAAAAAATTTGCGGCGCAAATCTGTTTTTCGTGTGATTCGCCTGGTCTGGTCGGGACGCACCTTAAGGCAGAAATCTTCTGACGAAGACAACGCAAAGTAAGCAATTTAAGCTTTTTGTAGGAAAATACTGTCAGAAATGTTCGTAAGTAGCCATGTGGTTCAGAGCGGAGTAGCCAGTATGGAAATGAACTGTGCCGCGGCACCCACCCCCACTGCATATCCCGAAAATACACCCGATTTCAAACTCAAAATGTATGCTTTTAAAGATACCAATACTGTTATCTGAAACATAAAGAGGCTTCTCTCCGTGAACAGATTCTGCAAAAAAATGAAAATCATTCATTTTCGAAAAAAAAACAAACACTTGATCGACATTAACACAAATGTCCTGGTGACTTGTGTTCCTGCTTCCCATGCCCCGTCACATTTCTGAATTTGTACAAAAAATGTAAAAGTAAGTAAAATTGTAAGTGTCTGGCCCATATAGTGAGGAGTTGACATAACAAGAGATCGGGAAATAAGCAGCACATTTTAGCAACGTGGTAAATGGTCAGTCTGCCCCAGGGCCACTGTGGCTGTTTATTAAACTACAGTCCGCTAGGGCTTTAGCCAAATTAGCAGCAAATGTTCTGAATTATCATGGTGCTCATTGTTGTTATTAATTTGTTGAATTTTTTAATCAATAGTTTTTTCTTGTTTACAATATACATGGTAGTACTCACATTTACTCAAGTATGTACTTATTCTGGAAAGTACCCCTTTTTTAGTTACTTTACCAATAAAATTCCACTCTTCCTGCTGTCACACGAAGGCACCCGCATTCGCCAGCCGTCGCCATGTCTCCGTATCGTCTCTCTGGTTGTGGTTGGCACGGCTCTGATATCTGTGGGTATGACTGTTTGTCAATCACACCTACATGACAGCGCTCAGAGCCAGTGTGCCTTAAATAAACAGAGCTGCCCACTATCTGCTGTCGAGGCCTGGTGTGAAGGGACATGTCAAAGGGGCGACCTCGTGCTCTGCTGTTGCTGCTGCTGGTTACAATAATAAAATGCCCCAAGCAGGAAAGAAAGACACACTTGAACTTGACCGGGCAGTGAAGGAATCACAGAAGCAGAATATACAAAGGAAATAGGTTAAGGATAAGGATAAGCAAAGAGCGATGGATGAGTGGAAATATAAACCGTGAAGTTCTATATTTAACCCTCTAACCAGTTTGTGTATTAGTTTTACCCAAGTGCAAATCAGGATTCTCATTGAGCGGGCAGGGAGTATAGATTGTAAACTATTTAGCTACGTGTTGCTGCCTAACCAAAAAAAAACACAGCTGGTCCACAAAAAAGTCACTACCCCCGAAAAAATGTAGTTGACGCATCGTTTTCACATGAATTTTCCCTCATGATCTGATATTGACGGTACTGACACAAAGGTGCAATGGGCCATGTTAGTTGCGAGGCTGATTCTGGGGTAAATGCCAAGCCATTTTCTCTCACATTCATCCACTACGGGGTAAGTATAGTCTCAGCTTCACCTGTCTGTGAAGTTCGAGGCTTGGCTCCCAGATACGCCAGGTTCACGTTGGCTTTTCTCCCGTCGATGATGGGGTTTGCGTCTTTGCAGGCTCGCTCTGCCGCTCCCCTGTCCACCATGGTCACCTGCAGATGAGGACAGGACAATGTGTGAATCTGAGCAGAGAGGAGGGCTGTGAAATGATGTGAGGAGCGCCTAATTGTGAGTATTGTGATTAAGATTTGAGGAGTAAGTAAGGTAAAAGTCAGGGTTAGCAGGTTTAGGTTGGTTTATGTGGCTCAAAATCATGTTTTTAGTATCAAACAAAAAACAAATGACTTTTTTTTTCTTTTTTTTACAGTTTATGATAAAAAAAAAAAAACACAATTGAACCTCTTAACTGAAGTTTGATCTAAGAATCATATAAAAAATATTAACAAAATACATAAACTAGCCATAACCTTATACACTGCATTTTGTTTAATGATGATGAAATGTCACAATATATATATATGAATAAATGTGTCATTACATCACTGTTTATCTCTGTGTAACATTTTGGATGTTGTTTGCAGAAGATATTATACTGTATATATTATATTTTAATGTATATATTATTATTTTATGTCAGCTCATCTTTAAACATCCAGATCAAGACACAATCTTTGTCGACAGGCCAGGTTTTAGATTTGATGTAACTCTAGAACGTTTCAATAGTCATCCAACTATCATCATCAGCTAGGAGTTGAGACTGGAACCGACTGGGCTTATATACACAGCTGCAGGTGATGACCCACTAGGCCACACCTATGTCAGTCTGTGTTGCCAGATAAGATGGTAGAGACTAGAAATCAGCATTTTGACAGTTACCATAGTTATCAGCGTAGGGGTTTCTGCTGCCCTCCATCTCAATTTTAAACTATAGACTCTTTAGAATGGTGTGATGTCACGTGAATATGGTGCAGTCTTACCAGTGAGAAATTACAACAATAATCTAGTACTATTTTGCACATAGACTCTGCAAAGGCTTATTTCAATAATGGATGTATTGTGATTAATCAGATTAGCAGCTTTAGCCTTACAGACATCTGTATAAGAATTACACTTCGAGGCCCCAAATAAGCATCTAACAAAAATCTTGCATCACACAAAATGTTTCTTTGATTTTCCTAAATATCGGCCCATGTGAAGCCAAAGTAATCTTAGCTGGTGCTCGGCGAGACTATAGTTTCACTTATACAACTACATTTCGGGAGTTAGTGTCGCTCCGTCACTCCTCACCAGTGATTCAACGGTTTCACCAAAAATATTGAGATTGATGATTTATATCCAACTTGGTTCCAGCCCAAGTTCTGGTGTGGGCTGCTGCGTGGGAGGCAGGTTGTATTTCTTTCCGTCATATTGAGCTGCCAAGAAAGATACACAGTGAATTCTTGTCGACCCACCTTGAGGGGAGTGATCTGAGGAGTGGGTAGATGGAAGGGAAGGTCAGTACAGACACATCCAAGTCCGCACAAGCTTCAATCCGGACTATTGCTGGGCGTTTAATTGAAAACGGGGCAAGTGAAATTACTATTGTTTATTTCATGCTGATTTTGTTGCTGGCACTGTTAAAGAATGCACAATTTAGGGAGGAAAAAAACAAATTTGAACTGCAATTTATGTTTAAAATTAAGACTCCAGTGATTTTGGATTTGATGCGATACTAAGGAAGTCAGGCATAAGGCACCATTTTCTTCTGCATATTCGTTGCTAGGGGCAGCAGTAAAACATATTCATTTTAAGGAAATTAAAGTATTTCTATTTTTGATACGAGTATAAATACCATCACTGTGGGCGTGTTTTTGCATTACCTCAGAAGCATTTACTTGATAATGATATTTCTGAAATATGAATTGCATTTCACAGCATGTTTGTTGAGGTCTAAGCTTTTATAAAAAGTAAATCATCTTGGATAACTATGAGAAAATCTCCTGCACACTGCCAAACTTGCAAAAGTGAGAATTTATTGCAACCTAAGCTGGATGCAATTAGCCCATATACGTAAATCAGAACGAAGTAACCTTTTTAGTTTCATAAATCCTTTTGGAAGTCCCTGTGAGGATAGTATAGGCCTAACTTCATTTCCGCACTATGCAGCGCACCTACATATAAGCCGTACCAAATAATAATACATTTTTAAAAAGTTCATATATAGACCGCACCTGTCTATAACCCGCAGGTGTCCATGTTGTAATGGGTACTAGACATCTGCCAGGATGGATTTTTCAGTCCTGCTTCCACCTCCCTGTCCCTCTCCTATGTCCTCTCTCCTCTGTAGGGTGACCAGATTTGCCGACTAAAAAACTGGGACACAATTTGGGATTTAGTTGCATGGTCAACCAGGGAGCCATTTACTGACTGTTTTCCCACGCTAAATGGTAAAACTGCTTGTTAATGTCTTATACCATGCACCAATCAGCATTGACATGATAGACTTGATATTTTTTCATTTATATTTGTAATGGACATTTGCATGGCCCAAATACATACATAAAAATCGTTTAAAAAAAAATCTATGAATTAGCTGCATTGTTGTATAGTGCTCAAAGCGTGTTAGCGGCTGGCTCACCGGACGGATATTACGGTATGGGATGATTGGAGGGTCATGCCCTGTGGTTCCAAAAAGAGAACATGATCTGAAGAAGGCTCTGCCGAAACGTTATCTTTTTCAATAAATACTTTGGACATCGACTACCTGAGTGTGCGATACTGCTCTTTTGATTTTTGAGAGGGTCTGTCTTCCCCCCCTGCTGTCTCTGGCCGGAATATCACACTTACAACTTTCTCTGCTCCGACCTGGAGACATTTCGCGGATCTGTTCTCGTTCTCACTGTAAAAGTTACAAAGTTACTTAGTACTGCTTAAAGAGTGAATAAATTGTCACTTTTTGCAACTTTGAACTTTGTGCAGGAGATTTTCATAGTTTCATAGACATTTGAGATTTTGTTACAACTGCATTACGTGTGTAGCTGTAGTACTGTTTTAATGGATGAGCAAGTTGAATATTTGTGGATTATTCTTTTGGGTGTTTCTTACAATCGATAGAAATACTGCCCCCCATGAGAAACAGAGACATCATTTCATAGAATCTGAAATGAGCCAATACAAAGCATGGTTTAATTTGTGATAACAGAGGCGCTGGACTCTTCAAAATCGCTGGGGTCCTGTGGGAGATGAGTATCGGCTGCTCGGGGAAGTCAGGGATGAAATGAGCGAACTGTCCCAAAGCGCACAACAACAGCTCCAACATCAGCGGCGGTCGTCGCGGCTCATTGGCTTCTATGCAAAGATAATGAAATAATTCATGTTTTTCTGCCTATTATTGCCCTATTTCCAGACTGTGAGTGTAGTAATGGCTTAGGCACACACTGATGCTTGCCATGACTATTAAGACTGTACAATATAGACATCATGCATTTATTATGAATCGCAAGAAGCCACAATGCAACGCAAAATCACCCAGGTCTCCATCTGACTGAGAGTGACACATTTATTTAGCTAAACATTCAATTTTTGTCATGATTTTTATATTGTTCATTGTCCCTGATTCTGTATATTTTAATGAAATGATGATGTTTTAATGATGATGATCAAAAAACAAAGTGCTTTCCCAATATTCAAGGCAGTTATTGAATATTGCAATGT
>OMNZ01049973.1:9472-25971 GCA_900303255.1 Lesueurigobius sanzi | reverse complement strand
GACTGAGAGTGACACATTTATTTAGCTAAACATTCAATTTTTGTCATGATTTTTCTAATATTGTTAAATTTTAGCCTCATTTTGGCCCTAATTCTGCATATTTTAATGAAATGATGATGTTTTAATGATGATGATCAAAAAACAAAGTGCTTTCCCAATATTCAAGGCAGTTATTGAATATGGCAATGTTTTCTCATACCATATGGACAGAGTCCAAACTGATAAGTAATACCAAGACTGTTTAAACCAGGAAGAAACAAAAAATAAAATAAAAATCAGTCTAAATCAGTGTTAAACCAGGACAATGAACCTGGATTTAACAAAAATGTGATGTAACCAGGACTAAACTGGTATAACCATGACTAAATCAAAAAACGTTGTTGTGTCCTTGGGCAAGACACTTCACCCACCTTGCCTCCAGTGTGTGTACATTAGTCTTTGAATGAGAGTGTGAATGGGTGAGTGGTTCCTTGATGTAAAGCGCTTTGAGTGCCTAAAGCAGGTAGAAAAGCGCTATATAAATGTGACCATTTACCATTTACTAAATCAGGAGAGACAGGATTTAACAAACTAAACCAGGTCTAAAGGACTTTAATATTTAAAAGCGGAGGAGAACCAGGACTGAACCAAGTATAAACTAAACCACTTCACTTCTTGAGAAAGGCTTGTTGGAGCCTGTGGAAGAGACCAGCAACGTGTTTTAGAAAAAGTAAATAGAGAATTAATGTTGTGGGAGGAGTGCCTTGGTTCATTGTGTTTTTCTCTTGAATTTCTGTCCCCCAACACCAAAGAGCTAACCTTGCCTGCAAGCTGAATTCTCGCGGTATTTGTGATTTCACAAACACACAAGAAAGAATCCATCTTGCCCCGAGCCGCTAAAGTGTTTGAGTCAGGACCACCAGTGGGACTGAGCGACGAAAGCAGCAGGTGCCGAGCAAAACAAACATTTGTTTCGAAAATAAGGCAGTGTGGGTTAAGGTGCCTTCAACCCGCAAACTTGTGCTACAAAAAAACACAAAAAACCACTCGACGACATTATGATATAAAGCTCAGAGCCGCTATCTAACAAACAACTACGAGCCAAACTCCGAACGGATTCGTTTGGAGCGGTCCCAGATTGATATTGTGCAGAACTCAACTACGAGTGCTACACAATGTCTATCTGGCTCTTGCCAGGTTACCAAAGAGCACCTTCCTCAAAAAAAAGCTACTGTTTGTGGTAGTGACTTTCCGAGCACTTTTGTTTCTAGGTTTTCTCATGAACTAAACCAGTTCAAAACCATTTCTGAAGGATCTTTTTCATTTATATATTTTCAGTAAAAGTGGTATAGCATGTGCTCTTTTTCAACTTTTATCCATACAGGGGGCTTTTAGGAAAAAAACAAAACAAAAACAGATTTAAAAAGAAAAAGTCACATTTTCAACATGTGAGCAACTCTAAAACATCTCGAAGCCAAGGCTACTAAAAATACAACATGGGGGTCCTCACCTAACAATTCACATTACTTTCTGCGAGTGGTGCCAGACTCTGACTCTGAGGTCGAAAAGTTCAACACTGGCTTATCTCGCAGCGCAGAGCATGTCACACCTCTGTAGCCAAGTCTGTTTCGGCATCGAGATTACGCACGGGGACGTACACGAATCTGCCTCAAAATGACACAACCGCCCTCTGTGTGCTCTGCGCCGCGAATATGTGCAACTGGGCTAATTGATGACACGCTTATAAACCCCCGTAACCTGCTAACATGTGACTGCCACCACCAGGCGCTCCACATGGCTGCGAAATAAAGTTCATTTTAAGCTATATTCGCCAAGACATGTCCAAATGCGCAAAGACGGTGGCTATTTTTGGTGAAACTTTACGCACGCCCCGGGGTCTTCCCTTATGATAGAAATCGTCCGTTTTCGAGCAACCAATTAAAAAAAGTTATTGCCAAACTTCACTTACAAACCCGTATCCTCGCGACTTGCCCGTCTGCTTGTCCGTGATCACCACCGCCTCATCGATATCCCCAAAAGTCTCGAAATATTTCCTCAGCGACACATCGTTGGTGTGGTAAGGCAGTCCCCCGACGAATATTTTGGTGTAGGTGGTGTCTTTTTCGTTGATGGAGTGCATTATTTCTAAGGGGAGTCCAACGAGCTGACCCAGAGGTGAAGACATGCGGAGGAGGGAGAGGACCAAAGCCTAAAGATGGTGTTGAAACGCTATAACGAAGGCGCATCCATGACAGATCAGCTCGCGGTCCCAGGGCACGGCGGTGGGGGATGTGCAGCCTCTTGACAGGTGTCTTGTGAATAGTCTTTTTGCTCTCTCTCCCTGTTCCGGACAAAGCTAAAGTCTTCAAGCTCGGGTATAGGCGAGTCTTGCGCGCGCACACGTCCCCGTCAGTCCAATGGAGCAGCCGTGCGTCTCTTTTTATTGGTGCCTCCCGCCGCCCGCTCCTCCCCATCTACTGTCAAGAGAGTGATCCACAGGCAGCCAACACTGAGATGACTAGCAATTTAACTATAATGCAAATAACTCATAGGTTCCATTCACGTTATAGGATTATATTTCAGTTGGAGCAGGTGCCAATACAACTGTATGGGAGAGAACGAAAGGTGGTAAATTTGGCATATGTTGAACTTGATCATTATTTGATAGTGATTGGATTCACAAACCTTGTCATATTATTATTATGGCTGAAAGTCCTTTCTACTGGCCAACACCATGCACATTTTTTTTTAGATGCAAATGGTAAGGCTAAAGCATGGTCGGCGTTATACCTGCTGATTTTTTTTTTTTACATGACATCACAACATTCTAAAGAGACTGTAAAATTGAGGTGGAGGGCAGCTGGAAATTCTAGTGAGTTATCTATAGTAACTGTCAAAATGCACATTTCTAGTCTTTATTGCTAATTTCTCTGTAATTCCTCGGCCAATCCACATTAAACAGAAAATGTCTCAAAGTTCAATGTCTTCAATGTCAGCACATATGAACTAAGGTCTAGTTATTGTTTGATACAGGTGTCCAAAAATGGTGACAAGATTCATAAAGATGTGCATGATGTTGGCCAGTAGAAAGGACTTTCAGCCATAAGAATAATATGGCCGGTTTGTGAATCCAATCGCTATCAAATACTGAACATTTGTCAATTTTATTTTTGGAAATTTATTCCAAAAACTGTTTCTGTCCAATAAAGTTGTATTGACACCTGCCCTCCAACTGGAATAGAATTCTATCTATAACATGAACGCAAAGATCCTCTTCCTAACAATCTGCACCACTGTGGGATTTTAAGAGCTGCAGTAACAAGTGAATTTCTCCATTGTGAGGTCAATAAAGCCTTATCTTAATTTGCTGTTAGTTTTCCAAGACAGACTTGTTAAACCTTTTGGATCCACAGAGCCAATTCTTTCCCAAATACAGTATCCACAACCAATTTTGGTTTACTCTGAATGTGTGCACTGAACAAGGCGCCTGTGAGAGCCAGGATTCGAGCCGCTGTGATGGTAGCAACAAATAACAATAATGGTTTCCAGTTGCTTTTTCAGTTAGAACATGGACGGTGGGACAAATTTCTGCTAAAGCTGCTTAGTTTCGCATTAAAGCGCTGCTAATAATGTGAACGGTAGAAAACGTAAAGGAATATACCTCACAAAAACTTACCTCGCCATCAAAGAGCTAATGTGAGCTCAGTTTTTGTGCTGTATATTACTTTCCTTTACTGTTGTTCACATTATTAGCAGCGCTTTAATGCAAAACCAAGCAGCTTTAGCAGGAATTTGTCCCACCATCCATGTTCTAACACAGGGGTTTTCAACTGGTTCTGCCCCAGGGACCACCATTCACACTAAGCAGTAGTCTGCGGCCCACTGTGTGTGCATGTGTGCAATATAGGCCTATTTATTTGTATAAAAGAGGGCTATATGTTTTATTTTACAATGCTTTGTGTTCTCAAATGTTTAAAATAACAAAAGTAGAAGTATTAAAAAAGATATATCAACTTGATATTCATGAATATTCAATATGCTGCGGCCCTAGTGTATGTTTAGTAGTTAAACTGGATAGCAAGTCAATACATTTCTTCTCATTTCAGGTACATTTGTTTACCAATAGGATACCAATAATCAAATAACAGTAGTAATCTAGTCGACATTACTCCAAAGATGAATATTCTGAAATCAATTCATTTAAACCCATGCATGAATTTTAGTTTTTAATGTGTGAGGCACCAAGATTTGTTTTTCAGTGGTATAGATTTAGAAAACTGCTTTCTAAAAGATGTGAATGAAGCAAAAGTGTGTTTCTGGTAAAGGCAACACAAATGGCCACATGTGGTAATGTTTAAATATAAATTTATATTTACAATGATATTAACATCGAGGAATAGGTTAAGAAAAAAATGCATTCTATTTTACACCCTGTAATGACAATGGTACAGATGTCTCCTCTTTATCTTCAACAATGCACTTCTTTTAAAACAAAAATTATAGCTTTACATTGTTTCTAGATGCTTCCGGAAAGAAAGAAAAACATGGAGAAAAATGAAGATACTTTGCGCACGATCCGTACGACCTCCGTTTTACGCTGAGACACATTCGACAGGTTTTACATTTGCAGCACCGGAACTAAACTGGCCTCCACTATTCACAAAGAAAAGTCCGCCGTCGCAGCAGAACACGACGACACGCTGCACAAACGGAGCTGTAATAAACGGGCTTCCACAGTTCATATAGTTATGTGCGACGGTAAAAAAGCACACTGGGTACTTGAACATTTATCTACAGGAGAAAAGTGTGGCTGCAGAATGAGCAAAATGAAGATCTTTGGACTGAGCGTTTCTTCAAAAGGACACGGAAAAGGCAAAAGTTAAACGCCACTGTGCTGGATGCGCTGTTTCACTTACACAGACATGACTCAAATCGACAAAATTAACATTTCCAGCACCTGTGAAATCACTAGCACCTCTGTATCGAAGACTGTAGGCGCCGAGCATGTAATAACCAGCCAACAACGACATCAAGGCCAACTATTAAACCCTACAGGTGCCAAATTGGGGTCCGATAGGGTGTAAGAGGTTTTAAAGGGGGCACTATGTGACTTTTTAAGTGGACCTGGACATTGGTGTGTATTTTAACTTTTAGTGGCCCAGTGGCTGTATGGGTGCAGTGTGACCCCTTTGCTTTCCATCACCGTGGTCTCTGTGACGCTCCAGGATCAGTCGTTTTTAGGGGTTTGTAACAGAAAGCTAGTAGAAACCCTAAAACGATTGATCCTGGAGCGTCATAAAGGAAAGGAAAGGCCCCATGCTGCACCCATACAGACACTGGGTCACTAAAAGATAAAATATGACCTAATATCAAGTTGTTTTCATATAAAAAGTTACATAGTGCACCTTTAAATGTAATAAGGAAAGGACCATAATAATTTTTACAGCAATTTCAGCGCCTTCATGTGAAAATGGGATAGAACAGTTGACCTTGAGTTGAGATCATATTTATTGCCAAATCTGATCAGAAAAAAAAACATCTTCCCATTAAAGGTGCTTTGTGGAACTTTTTTAATGCGAAAATAAACACCAGCAATGTGATACTACTCCATGTTTGTCCTTGCAGTTACCCAGGGGCTGTATGGGCTTCATGACGCTCCAGGACCAATGTTTTTTAGGGTCTTCTCCGCTGATGGAACCAATCAAAGAAACAAGAAAAAATTGATCCTGGAGCGTTGTAAAGACAGCTGTGATGAAAAGTAAAGGTGTCGCTAAAAGGACAAATATGGAGTATTTTCATTTTTTTTTCACATAAAAAGATGTAAAAAAAATCAAACAAAACAATGCACTTTTAGGTAAATGTTAAAAAAAAAATCGCTCTATTTGTCATTACACAATTGTACAACGAAATTAATGTAATCTTTTGCAATTTGAATTTAGCCCAGTTTGTAAGAGCTCTCAGTTCTTACATTTCTTTACATTGTGGTAATCAAATCTCGTCGACTAGTCATCCCGATGAGAGGAAATGTGATCATCTCTACAAAAAGCCATCAAGCATCTTGCTTCATCTGAGTTTATTTTAACACTAAAAAAGTCACATTATTGTTCTAATACTGGCTCAATAATGTTGTCACATTCTTGTCATTTTATTGGGCTGTTGGCTTATCACATTAAAAGTTAGCCTGAATTGTTTCGTTCTTGGCAGTTATTGCATTATTTGCTCCTACAGAGACTACCACTGGAAACAATAATTTAACTGATCACAAAGAAAAAGTGCTTGGAGCTGAACTCTGAACATGTTACAACAGGAGGCAGAACCGTTCACACCGATGGTCGAAGAAGTATTGAAAATAAAAGCTGACCTATGATAGAATAAAAAATTACACTTTTAAATATCAAGCCTTGCAATCTGTGCAAAAACAGTATGCAACCTACAAAAGCATATATATATATTTATATAATATATATTTATAATACATTTTCAGCATATTTACAATTCATATTTACAGATGAACGCTCCAAACCAGACATCATACTTAATACTGCAGTACCATAAGATCAGAGGATTCTTCAGAGAGGAACTAGAAGCGCGGATCATTGATAAAACCCAATTACAGCCTCTTCATAAGATAATAATGTGCTTGATTCAAAATAGATTGTTTTACTTCATATTTTTTTAAGTTTGTCTGCATTTCATTTTAAAAGTACCCGGATCGACTTCTACATTTTTCACAGAATATGGAAAATAAGTTACTTTCAACATCTGTATCACAATAATCATTTAGCTACAGTATATTTAACACCTTTCCATCATGATTCCCACTTTAAAAACATTAAAATCTTTGAATCGACAGCGCCTGTTTTCAGAGGGAGAGACGGACACAACAAACAGATGTTGCTGCAAAGAGTTTGTGGTAAAGGCCTCTGTATTGCAACAATCCTTTGACGTTGGCCTTGTGTTAAAGTGCTTTGAGCCAACGACAGATTGAGTTGTACTTCAGAGATGAAGAACACAACTGTGTGCTACTGCGCTATGACATTCATCTGTGTGTCACAATCTGACTCATCTACGACATGTTTACTGCACAAACGCACGGTACACTGTAGGAGCAGCAGAGACGGCGGATTCGAGACCCAAGAACATTAGATACAAGAGAGTTACATCTGAACACAGCGTCATGGTACATTCCACACAGGAGGAGCCTAAAGTCCAAGCATCTGCTGCCTTCTTGGTTTGGTCCAATGAGCGGTGTGTTTTAGCTGAGGGACACACCTCTTTAAAAGGAGGCAGGTCAGAGATTGTGTTTTTGAGAAGGTCTCACAGTGTTGGTTGTGATGTGTGTGATTGTATAGGCTTCTTATTCAACAGTTTTCTTCAGGTGGCAATACTGCCTCTACTGGCCACTGAGTCAAATGTCCCCAGTCACATGAGCGGGCTCCTGAACGTCACAGTCCTGTTCAGTTGTGTTCCTCTCGGAGGAGGTCACATGATGCTTCTGTCACTCAACAATATTTCTAGAGAAAGGACAGAAACAAAAATATCATAATTTTCTGCTCAGATCCTTAAGTGAATGTTGAGAGATGTGAGTGTACCTGATCAGGGCCCATAGGCATGCGTCCCATGACCATGGGGTTCATGCCCATATGCCCTCCCATCTGTCCCATGTGTCCTGCCCCGCCAGAGGGCATGGCCCCGTTCATCATCATGCCTCCGTAATGCTGCTGCCCAGGGCCGGCGTGTTGCCCAAACTGCTGCTGTGGGTATGAGCTGTCCACAGACACAACACACAGAGTCAAGGTTTACATTTGCCACGTTTTACATCGAAGCGAGCCATCTGTTTTAAACACAAATAAGTATGCACCTGTTGCGTGCCATGCCGCCCTGAGCCCAGCCCTTCATGTCCTGGCCCTGATACATGTGGCCGCCCTGTTGGTGCTGCTGCATCATGGGATTCTGAGGGCCCATGCGCCCCCCCATCATGGCATTAGGAGGACTTCCATTGGGACCAAATGAAGCATCTGGCTGTTGACCCATCCCTGTGTTTAAAAGAAATGATGAAATGCAAACATAAATCATGTTTAAATGTCAAACATTTCAACATGACATTAACAGTAAGTACTAACAGTTAATAATGAATATCATTTCATAAGAAGAGCACCACATTACTCTAACAGAAATGGCAGTGTCTGAAGTGTCCACTAGGGAGCAGCAGATTCTGACTTACCATAGTTCCCTCCATATCCAAACTGCTGAGGGCCAGGCTGGCCTATGTTTGGCCCCCCCATCGGCCCCTCCATGCCACCGGGAGCAGTGACATTTGGAGGAGGACTGAAGCCTCCAGCGGCTGCGGCCTGCTGCTGCTGCATCAACATCATCATGCGCTGCTTCTTCATCTGCAGAGACACCATCTCCCTGCTGCGCTGAGCCATCATCTGAGCATTCACAAAACCAGGCTGAAAAGCACACAGCCCACTTTAGTGACCAGACAACACAGAGTATGACCAAACCCTACTTCAACACAGTGTACTGCACTGATGCAAGTGTTAACCTAAAGTCTCACCTGCCCTCCCATGCCCGGCTGCATGCCTGGTCTCATGCCAGGGTTTCCTCCAGGGTTCTCCATCTTTATGCCCATGCCCTGTCGTGTTTGATTCATAAACTAACACAAAGAGAATCACTTTAGATACGTGTCTAAAGCATAATGGTACACAAGAGTAAAATGTTCCCACCTGTTGGCCTTGGAGCCTCTGCTGGAGCTGCAGCCTCATAGGTTTGGTGGCACTCATCATTCTGGGTCTCATCATGTTGGCACGGGGGTGTCCCATGCCTGCCATACCACCCATACCAGGGAAACTGCCTCCCTGGCCCATCTGAGAGAGCATAGGTCCAAACCCTCCCTGTTGGGACTGCCCTTGCATTGGATTACCTCCGTAACCGGACTGCATCGGCATGGCAGGAGGACCAGGGTAGCCTTGACCATACAGAGATTTTTGCTCCAGTAACATCGAGGGGTCCTGTCCTGGAAAAGGCTCCAGTGGCTGTTCACTCCCCTGGTTCTTACAATAGACAGCAAACAAAACTTGTTCAATGATATAATTGTTCTTAAATATTACAAATTCAAATTGGAAAGCCATGACGGAACACATGCACCCTGACACTAGAAATGAGTTTTGTGCTTGTTATTCTGTGTGTACCTGGCTGACCAGGTCTGGGATGCCCAGGGCGCGGTCGATCTCCTCCAGGGCGATGCCGTCTGTGTTGTTCAGCAGCGAGTCCAGTTGGTCCAGAAGAGAGCGCTCGTCGCTCTGACCCTCACTGGTCGAGGGAGGCACTAGTAAATCATCCAAAGAGCTGCCAAATGGACGCCTTTCAGAACAGAACAAGGCATTACGCTTTATAGTGACATCATAATTATGTTTATTAACCTGGAATAATGCACATACCTGTTACCTTCCATGCCCATCATCGACTCTGGCCAAGAGGGAGACTGGTTTGATTGTCCCTGTTGGCTAAAGGGGCTCATACCCATGTCCCCAGAGCCACCTGAACAAACATATTGATTTTCAGGAACAAAGACAAAACTAAAAATGACTAAAACATGTGAAATTGCTAGATTAATAGTAAAAGTACTGGGTGCAAGTCACATACCCATATCCATGAGCTGCTGCTGCAGCATAGACCTGGCTCCTGGGAGACTGTTGGAGCGGCCGCCCATGGGCCCTCCCATCATGGCTTTGCTGTTGTAGTCCATGCCTGGGCGCATCATGGAGGGGTGTCCCGCAGCACCCACGGGACTGGCATTGGAGCCAGGAATACCCCAGTCCCCAGACCCTCCCATGGGAGACCTCTGAGGCACCGAGCCCCTGTTCATTGGTCCTGATGGTAAAAACAACTAATAAGTAAAGTGATCTATCAGGTGAGGTGAGAAAATGTACTGAGCATTTACACACCCATATTTCCAGGATAGCTGTCAGGGCTGCCCATCATATTCTCCTGTTTGATGAGCATGGGCCGCCTGCCCGCCCCAGGCTTCCCATCTAGAGACATTGCCCTCTGAAACTGCCCCCGAGGCCCCAGGCCCATCACTGGACTCCCTACACACAAGAATATATTTGAGTAAACACTGTTGTGCCTTAGAAGTGAGTTTTGGTAACATACTATTTTAATTCTAAAAATCATTTGGTTAAAACACGACTGGTTTGAGGATTAATATGAGAAAATAAGCAAATATAGTAGTTGAACATGAAGCAACACTACTGATCAGAACATATAGTGTGATGTAATGCCACGGCTGTCGCTCTGTGTGGGCCGTGCTCCTTTTACAGCGTACCCTGCAGACTGTCGTCAAGGCAACCCTTGTTTCCTGTGTCGCTGGCTCCTGCTCCCGTCTGATCAGGGTAATAGTCAGAGCCTGAGCCTCTCAGATCCCCCAAGATGGACTCCAGATTATGAAGCTAACAAACACAGACAATCATTGCAATTATTTAGGTAATACAATATCAAACAAAAATACATTGTGTTTAGCGGGTTGTATTTAAAACCTGCTAATCAAGTATTTTAGACCTCAACAAACATGTTCTGATAAATATCTAATCTTCATTTGTCCTCTCTTAATGTTAATGCTATGTTAATGGATATGGTAGCATCAGTAATGTGAACTCTTGATTTCAAAACATAAATTACAAATCTAATTGGGAAAGAAATGTGATTAGGCAGCACTATTATTCTATTATTATTATACCTCATCGGGCGGTTCAGACTTGATCTTGCTTTCAGACAGCTCTGGACCCGCCCCCGGGCCACACCTGCCGCCTCCAGCCCCCGCTGGGCCTTTCCCCTCGAGGTCCTCCAGTTTGGGCTTCACGTCGACGGGTTCTTTGGAGTCGTCCTTGTTCAGGAGGTAATGCAGCAGGGCGTGGGTCTTCTCCTTCTTTGGACTGTGTTGTTCTTGCTTGGGCTCCGTCAACATCGCGGAGCCCGTCCCGTTCCCCGGCGCCCCAGCCTCGCCGGCCTCCTGACCTCCCGTCGTCACTTTACCCGTGGCCTCTGCTGTGATTTTGGCCACCTCGTCGGGCGTGTTGCCGTTTTGGAGCAGCTTGTGCAGAATCCTGTGCTTTTCCTGCAGAGAGCCGGTGAAGTGGGCCGATGAGAGCGCTGCGGACCCCGCTACTGTCCCGCTCTGCCCCGGGTTTGGCGTGGCCGAAGAGGACGAGGACACCCCAGTGGAGGAGGGGCTGGTCATGCCCGCGGTGCCGTCTTTAGCTTCTGCGGGAGTGGAGCTGCGGGGAGGAGGGATGGGGGGTCCCGATGAGCCCAGGCCCAGCTCCTCAGTGGGAGTGGTTAGTAACTGGAGCAGCTTCTTATGGCCCTTACTGTCCGGGACCCTGCGCGGGGGGTCCGAGCTGCCTACTCCGGCCTCGCTGCCAGCGTCCACAGCCTCTTTAGTGGGCGCGGCTTGACTGTCGGGCCGCTGCTCTCCGGAACTGTCCTGCGAGTGCTGCTGCTGCTGATGATGGAGGTGGTGGTGCAGCGCGTGGTGATGGTCCCCCGCGGGCCCTAAAGCTCCCGCAGGACTTTTGGACCCGTCTTGGCCCGGTTTGGAAAGCTGAGGGGGCTGAGAGGAGGAGGAGTGGACACTGGGGGAGCTGTCTGGTTTGTGAGATGGAGAAGTCAGCGTAGACGGCAGAGAGCTTCCGACTCCTTCACTGATGGCCTGGAGTGCGTTGAGAGAACTGCTGGAGAAAGTGGTGGTGCTGCTGGTTCCTCCACTGTTGCCAAGAGCGCCCATGGGAGAGTGTAAACCTGCGGAAAATGCAAAAGGATGTTGATCAAATGTTACTTAGATCAGCATTTATTTTCTTTGTTTCATTACATGTGTTTTATCTGTGAAAAAATACTTTACTTTGATAATCCACTGTGATAATATCATTATCCATGTCTAGCTCATGGGTGGGGCTGAAAGTAGGGCTCGGGGCCCTGACGTACAGGTCACGAGATGAAGACATATAGCCTTGAACTTTTTTGATTTTTTCATTTATAACATTACAGTTTGGTGAAATAAAACCAGATCTATATAGAATGCCAACAATCATTAATACAGGATTTTAATGTTTTGTACCTGAAAATAATAAATGCACATTGGTGCGTTTTAAAAACATAACCATGTTTGAATAAAGGCTTTTACACAGTACAACCACCGTCAAGATTGCCTTGGAGTTTGTTGGTCGGCTTCTTCCCTCTGACTGGCCTTCTTATTACCAGTTTGAACTGCAAAGTCATCCCTTTCCTCTTCCAATGAGCACCTGACTGGTTTCAAAAATATTTTTACTTGAAGATCCATGCAGCCCTTCCCATAACACTTTCTCATATTGTAAATGCACATTGTATTTTACAGTTGGGGGTCCCAAGTTATTGGGCTGGTAATTTTGGGGGCCATGGCAGACTACACTGCTAAACGTTATCTAAAAATAACTACAATTCTATTATAATAAGTATATTTACTTTTTATTTGAGTCAAAGAAATTTTCCAGTTTTTGTATTCAAATGAAGAAAGGAAATCATCACACCTAAAATTAGACATTAAAGCTAAATTTACTTGAAAAAAAAAAAAGTTTTGTTTTTTAACTGCAACAATACTTATTCCACTGGTAGGTTTATTTAATTTCAGTCAAAATTGATCAAATTAAGGCCAAATACACGTATTTTGAGTCATTAAAACTTTATACTTTTATTTTATTACTCACTAAAGTGTAACATAAGGTTTTTATACCTCTTTAGTCAATAAAATGTTCCCAAAGAAAGGCTTGCATCCCTCAGAAAATTGTTCTGAGACCCATTTTGGGGTCCCGACCCACCATTTGAGAACCACTGTCTTAGAATACCACATAGCAGAATAACACATTTTAATTCACCTGCGGGTGAGAACTGGTTGGCTCCCATCTTTGGGCTGCCTCTGTTCCGGGGCGACATGAGGAGGCCCTGCTGAGGGCCACTCATCCTGGGGCTTCCAGACGGGCTGTTCATCCCGCTCAGACCGAACCCTCCGCTGCTCTGAAACGGGGGCTGCTGCTGCATGCCCTGTCCCGGGTGGCTCATGGGTCCCATCGGGTTCATGTTGTTCATCGGCATCATCCGGTTGCCCATCCCTCCTCCTCCTCCGCCTCCTCCTCCACTGTTAGCACCGTACATGCCCCCGCCACCCATAGGACCCATGTGGTTAGCGTGGTTAGGGTGGTTAGGGTCGTTCAGCCCGTAGCCTCTGTTCATGTTACCCATGCCGCTCATGCCCATTCCCCCGCCAGTGTTCATGGTCATCTGGGGGTTTGGATTAGGGCCTCCCATGCTCTGCTGTCTCATGGCGTTAGGCATCATGTTGCCACTTTGACTCGAGCGGTACCCGTTTGGTTCCCTGTGCAAGTACAAGACAGAAGAAATATCCAATAAACATGTTCAACTGAAAAATGTATTTAAACATAAATCAGCAGGAAGACAAGGGCCAGGTGTCGGTAACTTGCAAAGATGTTACACAATGAGATAATTTTGTTTAGACGCAACAAATACCATAAACCATAATACATCACCAATACTTATGTTGATGTATTATGGTGTATATAGCTTATTTCAATTTTATTTGCCTGTAAACTTGCATTTCATAGAATATGAACGATAACACAAATCACTCTTGGTCAGTGGTTGAGTGAAGCTATTTATTGTAAAAAAAACAAAAAAAAAACTGTTTACGCTTTTCAACTAGAAACTAGCCCAATGTCCAATTTTGTCAGCTGAAGTGAGTTTTTCTTTGCTCATGAACAATTTTCCTGGCAGTTGTTGAAGGTCATGTGAACATTAGATCAGGGACATTTGAGTAGTTTCTGTTTCATTATAATTTCAAAACAGTAAACTCAGTTCTTGGCTTCACACAACCACTAACCATGAGTGAAAAAAAGTTTTTTGTGTTATCATTCATATTCTATGAAAAATGGCCAAAAGATATGTATATGGTCAGAATAGACAGTTCTCCATATTCTTTAGAAAAATTTACAATCTGGGATATGGTGTTATTACCATGAGTTTGGATTAGCATGACACATTAAGAGGTTGTTTTGTCAAGTTATTGGATATTAAGGATTTGAGGACATGTTCCAAACAAAAAAGCCCCTGGTTTTGAACAGAAAGATGGAATAACTGGCTGGCTATACCAGACCAGTGGTTCTCAAACTTTTCACACAAGAGCCACTTATTTGACCTTCTAGTACCACCCGGCAAAGATCAGTAACAAAAACGGGTCTAACATGGATCTAAATTAGAGTAAATTATGTCTAAACTGTGTGTAAACTATGCCTTAACCAGAATAAGGTAAATGCCTTTCAAAGCATAAATTAAATCATCTGTAATTAACTGAGTACTCCCCGAAGACACCCAAGTATCAGCAGATGTACCACAGTTTGAAAACCACTGGAATATAAACTATAGAAAGGCCAAATATTATATGAAGTGGTACTTGGTGTGAAAGGTTTGAAAACCACAGACTATAGTATAATAACAAACCTTGCTCCCACTGACCTCTGCAGCAGGTGGGTGGAGATGAAGCCCTGAGGCTCGTTGCTCATGGGATGTCGGTACAGTTTGCTCTTGGTTTGAGCCGTGACTGGAGTGCCATCTGACAGAGAAAATCTGTACAGAGGAGTCTCTGCGTGGCCCTGAAGGAAGGCTACAGGGGACACAAACACAGGGGTTATTTAAGCAGCAGCGCTACCACAATGACTTTCTAAAATCTTCAAATGTTCATCTCGTACATAAATGGCCAAGAGTCCTACCTAAAAAAAAAAAGAAAAAAGAAAGAAACACAGAGGCTGAAGTGTATAAACTGAACTACTAGGCTGCGTTCACGTGACATCACAACGAGGGTCTATAGCTGAGTATTGAGGTGGAGGGCAGGTACAAATTCTATGCTGGTTACTATGTCATCAATACAGATTTCTAGACTTTGTTTATTGCTAATCTCTCTGTAATTCCTAACTTTTCATATTCATACAAATGCACACCTGTTCTTAATTCTGCTTCTTAGTGCTACAGTATTTCAACTACAATCCTTCTCCAGCCCATCTCCACTGCAGCAGCAACCCCCTCAGCCTCTCCATCTCCACCACCACCAGGATAGAGATACAATATGTGCCTCTTCTTCTCATCCCTACCATCCCTCACTGCCGAGGTCTAAGCGGCAATCATGTTATTTCATTCTAACAAATCACTTATTCACTCGTTTGCTATTGGCTCGTGGTTAAAACGTTAGTGAGAACTTCCGTCACCTTCATGATAGTGGCGCTTGTGAGACCAGGGCTGACCGTCACTGTGCTGGAGAAACATCTGGATGCAGCGTCTCAGCAGGTCCTCCCAGCCCGGACGCATGGAGGCCCTGAGCGAGTTCTGGTCGATCTGAATCAGTTTCCCTGAAGGGGCAGAAGGGGAGGCAGAGGTTTAGGCTTTGGTAGAGCAAACTGAGTGTAATGGTAGAAGGGATTAAATATAATAATAATAATAATAATACATTTTATTTGTATAGGGCTTTTCTAGACACTCAAAGACGCTTTGAGTGTATAAAACGTAATCTAATCTAATGTGCAGTTTGTGTGGTCGCAATAAGTGAATCACAAAGGAACAAAACAATTGTAAAATGGAAAAATTATATCTGGATGAGTTAAAATGACTGGAATTAGGGCAAAAAAAACTATTTAATCAATTAATCGATTTTGTAGCTAAAACCTAATTTGAGTTTTAATTAAGCAAAACAACAACAAAAAGTAAGCCTCTAGCCCATTCCTGTCAGGAGTTAAAGAAATAGTTAAAATGCTCAATCCAGCCACTAGGGGGCAGCCAAGATTTTTTTTTAAAGGAAGAAATTCCACACCTGTCCAGCAGAGGGCACTGACACTGTCTTATGGCCATACCGCCTTTGCTCTGTCTGATCCTGTCAGATTTCTGTAGTAGGCCCGCGTAACTATGAAGGGGGCTAACTGGGCATTTGCTGAGAGGGCCCAGTTTGAAGGGTTGATGTGTTGAAAAATAATAAAGTGAATATTTAAAATGTGAAATTTTCATTTTTAATGTAAAACACTGAATTGAAAATTTTGTGACTGAAGTTTGGAGACAAAAAAATTCAAAGATGTTTTTTCAGTGTTAAAAAAATTCAAAGCGTGAAATTCAAAGACATTTAAAATTCACAAAGTGACGACACAAAAAATCTTCCATAGACTCCTATGACATAATAACCTTGAATGTCTTAGATCAAATCAATACAGTACATCTACAGTGAAGAAAGTAAGTATTTGAACACCCTGCTATTTTGCAAGTTCTCCCACTTAGAAATCATGGAGGGGTCTGAAATGTTCATGGTAGGTGCATGTCCACTGTGTGAGAGATAATCTAAAAAGAAAAATCCAGAAATCACAATCTATGATTTTTTAACAATTTATTCGTGTGATACAGCTGAAAATAAGTATTTGAACACCTGTCTATCAGCT
>OMNZ01049950.1:0-13295 GCA_900303255.1 Lesueurigobius sanzi | reverse complement strand
CAATAGATTTAACAAAATAATTTGAATGTGCAATGTGTAAATGTGTAATCATAATCATGATCACATTCGCTATGGAAAGCTTGTTTTGGAGGGGTGCACATTTCGACAAGAATAGTGGGGGTGCGCATTTCGACAAGGGTGCACGTCTCGACAGAACACCGGCCCTGCTTACAGGTCCACATGGTGGAACATGACAGATGTGACAGGACTGTGCTTGATTTAGTTTTCCTTTGGAGAAATGTTTACAATAATTATAGTGATGTAGAAGAAATGTTCACGTGGTCTCTACTGTAACATGGGCCTGTCCACCATGACTCAGAGGAACTGGGACACACATGATGATCCTACAGCAGATACAAGAGAAAAGATTTTTTTTTTTGTTGTAAACATTTTTGATAATATTAACCATACTTTGAATTAATAACTAATTTATTTTTTCTTTATTCTTCTGTCCAATGTAGGTGTTTCACTATGTTCCTCCTTCACCTGCCGCTCTGTGACCGATGAAGAAGTACAATGTGGCCAAAATACAGAGCACATTGTATTTAGTGTCATGTTATTGTCACTCATGCTTCTGTCCTAAAGTGTAACACTGAGTAACTGTGATTTTACTCTCCACAGGGCATTGTACTCAAACATATAAACACCCAGCGGTGTTAAATCTGCACTGAGACATTTTCTGGGTATTTTTAACTCTCCAAGTAAATCTATCAAGAGGGGGGCTCATGTACAGTATATCAACTCACTTCCTGAGAAGAGAGCATCAGCATTATCTGTAGTATGTGAAAATATGCTGTAACAATGTCCTAATTATTGCTAAACAAAACAGCTCTTCTGAAAAACTCAATCTGCGCTGCCTCTCTTTCGGTGCGACCGATTTTCAACACTATCAATCTGTCTGTGTCTGTATCAGTTGGTAACATCTATTATACCTATTGTCTAAAGAACCAAATAATCATGGGCCTAATTCATGAATATTTTCTTAAGAAAAAGTTCTTAAGTACAACTTAGGAGAAACTTACGAAAAACTTAGGTCTGATTCACGAAGCGTTCTTAAGAAGACAAAACTGTTCTTAACGAGAGATGCCCCAAATTAATGAACGTGACACTAACACCACTCCCCTCATTATCAGGACATTTACATTATATTGACTATGTAAATTCAAAGAAACTTCCATATATGGGCATGACAAGAGCATGAGGCAGGACTCCTGATCTCTCCTCTGATTACGACAGCTGTGACTCAGAGCCGCAACTAGCAAGCTTCAGCCCTCAGCTGTGAAAGTCTACACTAACTATATCTGCTCTGTACCACCTCTGATCACTTTCATTGTCTCAAAAAATATATTTTTAAGTGAAATCATTTTTAGAAAAATGTTACTCATGCTGTGAAAGACTTCTTTACTCCATTTTGACTGTAATAATATTCTAAAACTGCAGATTTTTTGTGCGTAAGAGTCCTCTTGACTGTTCTTCCAGAAGAAGTCTTTCAGCTAAGAACAAATTTTGTGAATGCCAAAAATGTTCTTAAGTCGGCCTTCAGGACAAATTTGTGCGTAAGTTTGTTTCGTGAATGAGGCCCATTAATGTCTGTGTGTCTGTCTTTTCGATAACTATTTACACTGATAGATGTACTAACTTTAAGCTACAGAGCAAATGTCACGCCAATGTCACACCTGTTTTTTTCTTTTACATGGTGTTCAGCTGTTGACTTATGCCACAGACAGTATGTTCTATGTTCTATGTTTGCTTGTTTGCTTTACCACATTTGTGCTGACTGGCTGATTGTTGTTTGGGACTATGGGCAGGTGCAAAGACCCTCAGCTAAAAGGTTTTGGAGATGTATGTGTGAGGTGTAAATGATGATTATTACAGATGTGTCATGCATAGACTGTAAATTAACAATGGATTAACTATTGAGTAACATAATTTCAAGAAATCTGCGAAAGGGGGGGTTAGTTTTTTTTTTTTGTTAAATGCAGAAAAAGGCACCAACAACAATCTTATTTCAATATTTTTCATCTAAATTTGAGAGAAATGTTATATTTTTTCTTAATTACCCAATAGGCAGATTTCTTGAAATTTGTTTCTCAAATCACTTTGCAAATCAATTTACTTATTCCTAGTCTCCTAGATTACTTTGTGCAATGTAGTGTTCAGCTCATTCATGCTAGCCGTTTGACTGGAACAAATCCCTTTCTTTAAAAAAAAAAAAAAAAGTATATAGTAAATTGTGCTAAGTAGCTTACAATCTAAACAGCCCAGGAAAGTTACAGCCAGCTGCAAAATAACTTCAGTTAATGCCTACAAACTACTCACTCATACTGCACTTTCATAGAGATGCAATGGTCCATGGTGCATGGACAAAATACCATTACTACTTCACTCAGGAATTCAGACAGAGGGGGAGGGGGATCCCAGAGAAACTTAGGGGGTTGTGCTGAGTAATGCTGCGTTCCATTTACCTCGGAAGTTGGAAATCGTAGCTCGGAATGACGTCACATCCCAGTTGAGGACGTTCCAGTTACAAAGTCGGAGTTTGTCACCAATGAATGAGGGCTATTGTTGTTAGCATTTGTTAGCACAGCGTCTGTTGTAGTTTGCACATAACACATGTACAATGCAAATTTCACTACAACAGGATTTTCACATATATTTGATTTGAGTCATCGTACAATGTTTGTGGCTCATGTAGTGGCGCGAAAATAGTCTGTAGTGCTGTAAATTGACATTTCAAGAGCTTCTACTGACGGTTCACGCTGGCGGCGGCCATGTTGGAAATTCAACTCGGGGCTTGGGAGAATCGTCCGACTTTCCCAGTGGGAAATACGACTTCGGGGGGGCGTTCCAGTTAGACTTCCCACTTGGAAATCGGAAATCCCGACTTCCGAGGACAAATGGAACGCAGCATATGAGTCAGAACTATATGGCACCACAATGTAGCATGTTTTTGTTGAGAACTTTAGAGTCACAGGAAGATAAAAAGCAGATGATAAAATAATTCCTCCAAACAAATGACCACATATATTAGCAAGAGACACTGTTCAGTCATAACACACATGATTACCCTAAAATATGTGAAAACAACTAGATTAGGTGCAAATGAACCTTAACAGCAGACAATGTTAACTAAACTAAATGTGAAAGGGCAATGCATCTGTGAATTACAGATTTAAAGGCACTATATCTGATTTCTTTAGAATAGAATGAACTTTATTGTCCCCGAGGGGAAATTTGTCTTGGACATAGTGCTACATTGTTGCTTAAAAGACAAAACTAACAAAAACTACATTCAACACACATTCCTCCACACAGTTTGGGAAAGGTACTTTCCTAAGATCAAATTCACATGGAACGTGCAATGGGTGGGGCTTTGTTGGAGTTCAACAGTTTGATGGAGGCTGGAACAAAGAACATCTTTTATTTTTTTCCTCCTTTTTCGTATATTGTGTGTGTCTCTCTCTGTCTTGCTCTCTCTCTCTGAACAGTGTTTTAACCATGTTTTTCACTCACAGTTGTATAAACAAGGCTTTTTTGTCCTGTGAGAGCATATAGTGTAGGCTAAACGCTGAATGAAATTGCGCAAAGCCAACTGCTGCAATATTTAGCGACTTTGATCAATGAGAGGCGAGGAGAGACTGAACAGAGGAGGAGCCACTGTTGGTGCTGCAGGACCAGGTCCAGTGAATGCCACAGGTGGGACAGTCATGTAGTACAACCCAGACTGCACGGATTCCCTCAGTCACACTCCCAAATCAAATGATAAAAGTGTGCAGGCTTGGGTCGGGTCGCGCTCATGCTTTCTAGTGATAGTTCGGCTCCGGTCCGCGCACTATGTAACTTTTTGCTGTCGAAAATCACCAGGTCAGCGGGATCATGTAATCAAATAAGTATTTTATTGAACAAAATTCAGGCCATGTTCACAGCATACGCATTCTTCAAGCATCGGAAAGACATCTCTGTCTCCAACACAAAATGTCAAGACATAAATACTGTTTGGGCTCTGCAAACTGAAGTGGGTGTTGTGGCCTTGGATATTGTGGAATTCAACTGTCTTTGGGATAGTGTTTTGATTTCTCCTTTATGGGAGTGAGATGATGGAGAGGCCTCCATGGTGCTTGCTTTGATAGATTCATGTCCTCTGTTGACCTGGGAGATATCTTTTGTTCATGTGAATAGATTAAGAATATGTTGAGTATGTGAGTTCTTAGCAGCATTGGGCCTTAACCAATGTTTACCTAGTTCTAGTCACTGTCTCACTTAGTTTTGACCATGTGCATGCAAATAGCAGATGCAGATCCACAGTGCCACTGGGTCACTAAAAGGTCAAATACGCACAAATATCAAGATTTCTTTTTTCACATAAAAACATCACAAAGTGCACCTTTAAGGGTGCCATGTACCTGGAGTATATTCATTTTATTCAGGAGAGGTTTGGTTATGGCGAGCAAACCTAAAGTATAAGGATAGACCTAAATCTCAAAATTGTTGCATGTGTCACCGGAAGTTGATGTGAGTCGCGAGCCATGCTTGGCCTTACAGGATCTGTAAATGTGAAGTATGGAAAACTAAAACTGGCAAAATAATAAATGAATAAATGTCCACATTGGCAAATTATTATTAAGACAAATTATTATTATTATTCTATGGAGAAACTTCCTTATTGTACAGATTATTTCCATGTGAAAGTTTGTATATGCATACTGGCTCAAAACCATAAAATAAAAAAATAAAGACTTTTGCCTGTAGTCTCCCCCTAATACAAACAAAACCAAAGCACAATTTGGCCTTCTACGAAGATATGTTTATTTATCACCGTGTTTCACTTTATAAAGTTGTATTTATCACAAAGTTCACAACTAAAGGCCAGCCTGTTCTTCCTTTGTCTAATCTGTTTTCTTTCAACTCTTTTGGGATATGTGTGACTCCTGAGCCTCATTACCATTCGCAATAAAGTGCTCCCTAAATGTCTCATATAGTAATACAAATAATATATGTGTAAGCCACAAATAATCCACATCAGGAGCATGTAAAAGATCCAGCATGGTATTACTAGTTTAGTTTATATTTACTATTTACTTTGATCCATTAAATCAGCAAATCAGCTGGTTTAAGTTTAGCACAAGGTTATCTCACTGCACTAAAGAGGCTATAATGTCGATTCCATATTAAATTATGCTGAAAATTTGACTTAATCCCACACAGTCCTCCCCCCACTGACCTTGTAGCACTTGTTTTATTCATCATGCTGTTGTTTTTGACCCACTTTCATCAACAAAAAGGCCAAAACTATATCCTTGGTGTTTTGAGAGTAACCGATACAGGACTGGCATGAGAAACAGTTGTCAACAGTAACAAAAGTGATCATCGTGGTACTGGCTGTATTTAAACTTATATGTTTGGTTAAACGTGAATGTGGTTTTGTAGATTAAAAATAATAAATGTTTTTATCTTGGTAGATTTAATGGGTGAAATGTTAAGCTGTGTGGCTTTATATGTAAAATCACTATATATTTTTTTTATTTTGTTTAATCCAAGAACAGTCTCTGATAAAGGATAATTTCACTCTCAATTTACACACATTTATATTAAAGTATACAATTATTCATCAGTTTCAAGCCTGTTTCCCATTGAAATCTGGATTGTGGACATCAGCAAAATTGCTAGGATTTCTTGGATTCCTGGTGCATTCCGTATCAATAAACTAATGGAGGTTTTAATATGTCAATACTGAAGTTATAATTCACATACTGTAAAAGCATGGGCCATAGAGTGTATAACAATGGGAGGCATGTGAATATAAGAGTTCATTTGCAAAAACAGATTTAAAAAAATCAACATTTGCTTGTGATTTTCCCTTTGTGTATTAGTATTATATATTAGTGGATCTGACATAGTAAGTTACTTACTAAACACAGCAACTCTGATTCTCTTTTTTTACTCTATTTTTAGACATTTAGCATTTCTTATATCTCAATGGAAGAAAGGGAGGCGATCCGCGTCATTCTCGTCAGCGTTGCAGAAGCCAAAGCCAGAAGGAGGAGTTGACCTCTGTTAGTTCTAAAGGTTGGGGGAAAAAACATCCAAACTATTCACACCTAATTAGTGCTTGTTAATAAGGTATGAATAGTTCAGATGTTTTTCCAACCTTTAGAACTAAGAGGTGGGCCTTAAGAGACCCACGGCCGTGCCAAGTCCCTCATTTGCTGACAAAGCTTTTTGGATGAAGAGCGAAACGCCCTACACTCCAACAGATGAAGAATCTTTGCCTCTTGTGAATGATCTTGCTTGTGGCATCCTTATACAAAATGACCGGCTTGATAATTCTGTTAGACCTTGCTTGCACATTTCATCTGATTATATTGTTGTGTACATCCCTCATGCTTGATAATTCTGTTACCAGCTTTATTATTCTGTCAGACCAAGGTCTGTTTTGAACACCCCATCCTGTGATCCTTATCTCAGTCTAGTTAGACGCTGTTACCTTGTGCCTGCGTCAGAACGGAGGAGACTTCTTCCAACCAATACCTGCCTGTTGCTGTTTGCTGCTATTGATGAAATAAAGAGTACTCAGAACGAATTTTGCTTTGGTATTTCTGTTTTCGAAACCAAGAGACACCAAGATTCACAGGTACAATTGGCTAGTCCACCATGAAGCCAGTTAGCATACGGGGGCGGGCTCCGGAAGCTCTAGACCTTTGGAATGTAATGTCACATAATGGGGCGTGGCCAGCAGATTGTGTTGATGTGTATGCGGTTTTGGCGCCATCTTACCGTTCCAAACAACAAACTGCTAACTGTAGAACTAAGGGAAGCGTCATATCTGGGGCAAGGCAGCTTGGAGGCTGTACCGTCGATTGGTTGTTGCAGCCACGGGGGTGGGCTACTGTGGGAGGCAACATTGACCAGATGGAGAAAAGGGACAGGCACAGTATACATAAATGAATTATATCATGATATTTAGTATACAGTTAGAAAATTACACTCAGCACATTAATACATTTATCACAAGTTTATTAAAATGGCCTTGGACACAGTCCAATAGTTTATTCAGAGTGGGGAGAGATTTCAAAGAGAGGCGAAACGGGGCGACGTGGCCTGGACAGAGTCAAAAGCTCTTTGTTTAGATGGTTCCTGAGAGCACCAGGGGGTCATAGAGACAGAGGTCTTTGGCCTTTGAAGCAGAGTCTGGAGAGATAAGGCATTTCATTTATTGTTCCAGTAATCAGGAAGAAGATTTTACGACCTATTTGATGCTGGTCAGCAGGAGATCAGTAACCAAATATTCACAGTTGACTTGGGGTGAGGGAAATCAACTGAGCTTGTCCAATATTTTGTTGAGAAGTATCCATAATTGTCATGCATCTCTTACAGTTTTATACAACATCACATACATTTTCTTTTTGCTAGCATAAATTTTGGGCATTTCTCTAGCAAATACAACGAAGGATCACAGTAAACCTGTGATCGTAGTGTTTAACCAAAGCTCATACTTACATCCATGAGCTCATACGATACATCAACAAATCAGACGATTTCCACCACGGGTGAGGAAGTTGGGAAGCTTGTTTTGATTCCAGTTCCAGTTGTTTTACCCAGTTGTGTGAACGTTCATGTGCATTTTCCAACTGGGAAAAACATTTTCCCATGTGGACCACATGTCGTAGGTAGAGATTCTTCAAGTGTAGGACGTTTCGATCTTTATCCAGAGACCTTCGTCAGCGACTCAGCTGGATAGCTTATGGAGGTTTAATTTGGCACCAATCTACAACAACATCCTTCAACAGAAACCTACCCAATGTCATGCTAATGAAGCTGTCCATTGAACAAAGCAGGGCCATAGATCAGATCAGAACAGCCTTAGAACAAAGCCCAAGGGTAACTCAATAAGAAGGCAACGAACACTAATGAGGTGTGAATAGGCCTGGATGTTTATCCAACCTTTGGAACCAACAGAGGAGGGACTTAGAGGTTACTCCTCCTGCTGGTTTCTCCTTATAGACCCACAAGCGTGTTGAATACAGCTCACTCGCTGACAAAGGTCTTTGGATAAAGATCGAAATGTCCTACACTACAGAGTACAGATGAAGACTGAAGAATCTCTACCTAATCTAGTTTTTGTTTAGAACTCTGCAAAAAATGATCTAAACGTGAACCTGAAATGATCTTAATTAAAGTGCATAAATACTTGTTCCATTGGCAAATAACCTTCTCAAATCAAGGACAGATCTACTTATTTCAAGATCATTTAACACACTTTTTGCTGCGTACCCTGTATGAAATAATGCATAAAATTACATTTAAGAACACAAGCACTATATATCAGATACCTTTGAGACAAGGAAAGTGTCTTTGACCATGCTCGCTCTTACACAGGGATTAATAGCACAGACGAAGAACAAGATCTATGTTTGAGCAGAGGTGATGAATGAGTGTGTGCGCGATGATAATCAGAGTCATAATCAAACACGCACACTCGAGCAGAATGCATGTAATGGAAAAAATAAATCAGACAACACAGACAAGTGAATGGATCTGACTGGGACTAACTTACAAGCATATGGTTAATGGCTGTCAGAGGGACGACAAATGGAAGGAGGTGCCACACAGCAGATGCACAATGTACCATATGCAAAGAATTCTAAAGGAAATACAGCACTGGTTTAAAGCCACACTGTGGAACATTGCAGGTTGGATAATTAAACTGTGGGGTGAGCGCTGCACGGGGTCAGAGGCTGAAGTGTTCCCTCGGGTTATATTATAGAGATACTCTTAAATAATTATTTAAAGTTAAAATAATCCAATTTACATTTGACTGGCTTATTTACCAAGTCTGTTTTATTGAATGATTTTTTTTTTTTTGGTCCTTTTACAGTTTCCCTAGTATTACAAAATATTACACACCCAGTATTAAAGTATTATCCTTGTATAGAGCTGCTTGGTAGTCCTCGCTCTCCTTATGTGACCAGGGTAATTCGCCGCTCTCATAATATGGCTTGCAATGGCTGGTTTGTTTGCCTCCTGTGTTGCAAGTTTTTCACCATTTTATGTTTTCATATAAAAATAAGACATTTTATGTGTAAAAAACTTAATTAAGCCGTGTGAACCACAAAGGAATTTTAAAACACTGATGCAGACTCAGCGATTAATCAAAATTAACCATATTTAGATACATATAGATTTTTTTCGACACAAATTGGTGCATTTACAAAAGGACAATAGGAAAATACATGGCAAATTTGTTAGAAAATGACTTTCCCTCCTTGCAATGAATATGAAAAATGCAGCAAACTCTTTAAGAACAAGATAAATGCTACTGCTGTAATAGCAATCTGACCCACAAAAGTTATTATATGCTTAGGCCCCAACCTATCATCTATTTATTTCATCTATAAAGTCTAAACCACACAGCTGTGAGCGTCAGCTTCCTGATCCATTTGTCACAGCTAATCCATGCATTGGTTTGTGGAAAAAATGAATAGGCTGGGCACTGAGAATTGAGTTTTGTATATTTAATAAAAAAGATATAAAAAGATATATGGTACAGAGGTAGTACAGAGCTCTTTACAGGTTAACAGTCAGTGGGCTTCTGTCTGCCTGCCCTCCAACGTCCAACAATTTGTGTTTCAGTTCAGTCCAGATGGATGTCCTTGACAGGGGGAATTATTATTGTGACTCCCCGGATCCGTGTATCAAGCTGCCGTTGTTGATTATCTGTGCAAAATAGTTGGTGCTGCTCTCTGTGATCTGTGCCTCCCAATGCCTTAGCTCAGTAATGGCTTCTTGACCTATAGTCTAGTGTTGAAGGATATATTGGGGTAGGTTACCGTGTTAGGTCGCTAGCTAATTGAACTGTGGGGTAGCGGACTTTAAGAATTATGTTGTGTGCAAAAAAGAAATATGAGTGGGAGTAAGAATAACAAAAGTGGGAGCGTCTATCCTAGGTGAGTCTCCACACAATTATCATGGTCTGCGTATTCAGTCGTAAATTGAGTTGCACAGTTCACAGGGCAGCTACACCTGGAGGTATTTCTCAGAGTTCTGTTAAACGCTTAATTATGGGTCCACCGTTGGACCAACATATGTTAACAAACTTAAAGAGAAATCACAATACACAATGAGATTATAAAAGTCTACAGGTTACAGCTAATTCGTTATATGGTCTATGGGTAAACTTCTCGCAGGTCACACCACTCTTGTCGCTAATCATATGGTTCCCAACCTGGGAGGCGGGCACGTGGTACTGCAGGGGGGGACAGAGTTTTGTCTGGTCAGAGGGTTAGGCCATAAGAGATACTATTGGAGTAAATTAAAAAAGAGCAAACATGACTAAGAAAGGACTACATGTGCAGAAAACACTCCAAATGCTGTTTATTGCTTTGAAATAAATCCTATTTGGACACATTCCGGAGGCTTGCCATTTTGGACACGGGGGCCCAGCCGATTTCCAGCCTGAGCAGGAGGCCTTCTAGGAGAAAAGGTTGGGAACCATCTTGTGCTCAGGATGTGACCGTGGGCCCAACGTCAATAGTGCATGTGTAAAATAAATACACAGTTGATTCTTGGCATCTCTCGACCTTTATTTTTGCTTAGACTAGAAAATCCACAACATTACAAAAGGCCTATTGTTCAACACAGCTATTGCCTTAGGTTATTTCATCATCCAAGAATATTAAGACAAGGTTGACAACTGGATATGGTTTAAAGAGTGTTTGAATTAAGGGAATATTTCATTTGTAGCTTCAAGCAGCATTGGTTGGAAGTCTGATCTCACAGCTCTGTGTCATCTCTCTTATACATTACCCCCTAGCTCTGACGCACTCACCGGCCTCATCCAATGGTGTAAACATTAACAGAACAAGCCAGTGAACCGGCCATTATCATTAAGGTCATTAACCGTAACCAAGCAAAATCACAGGTCATGCGGTTCTTCTCCTGAACGGTTCTTTTGTAAGTTTTCAAAGCAAGCAGATACAAATGGATATTTTCACAGGTGTCCAAACTCATCAAGGGCCGCATACTGAAATGTATACGGCATACGGCATGGAGGGCCAAAGATGCTGGCATACATAGAGGTTTAATACTTTCCCCTCACCTGTATCTAGTCTGGAACGTTAATGCAAGCTCAGTCTCACAATAACATGGTAGTTTTTACTGTGTTGATTGTGTAGAATTGTTTAATTTGCAGAAAAAAGTATACTCTCTAGCGATGTGTGCCAATTCCACAAGAAGCATGTGGGCCACCAAAAATTGTTCTGCGGACCGTATTTGGCACTTTGGGCACCCCTGCTTTAAACCAATGCCTGTAGTACAATCTGTGGTACACTTTTATGGGTTTATATAAGGCTCTTTTACAGTTCTAAAAACATTCACAATATCAACCAAAGGTATATTTATTAATCCAGGGGTGAAAATTAATTTAAAATAACTTGGACTAGTTGAGCAATTACAGAAAATCAGACAAAGTAAAAGTCACAATCAGTTTCAAATCACTAATGTGCTTAAGATTTAGCACACGATTTCCTTAAATGACGTATTTTCGAAAAGTCTCATGCCCAAATTGTAACATAAAAACCTTAAAACACTAAAAAGGTGAACAACTGAAGGAAATTTGCCTCAGGAGATTTAAATGACATTGAAACAACTCAGTTTGCATCTTCAAACATCAACCTACCATTCGCAAAAAAGAGAGAAAAACACTAATGCGCTGTGTTAACCTTGAACAACCAGAAAAATGATGCCCAAATGCACCAGCTCTGCTTCAACAGAAACAATGCAATACCCAGTCCTGCTACTGCTATACATGGCATCAATGCAGAGTGTTTTGAGAGAGAGTCTTTGGCCTGTGTGTATGCAATTGTCTGTGTTATACGAGCGGGAACAACCACCTATTTGGCTACTAAACTGTAATTCACCATTTACCATTTATGCTGTTGTCACATATTGTGTTAAGTTACTATTTTATTTTATTTTTATTAGATTTTTTATTTATTTTCTAGTTTTATGCATGCCTTATAGTTATAGCCTTTATTTAATTATTACTATTTTATTTTTTTCTCCATAGTTTATTATTTATCTTATTTTATATCTATATTTATGTTTCATACACCAAAGTAAATTCCTAGTCTGTGAAACCTTCATTGACAATGGCAATAAACTCTATTCTGATTCTGATTCTATTTTGTTCTGTTTAGAATGCATTTTTAGACATCTCTAGAGAGTAGCAGTTACCTAGTGTATATTGGGACTTGGAACAGAAAATAAGCAAGATGTCCTCTCATTTTGTTCAAAAAGGAGAGGAAGTCTTGGTCTAGGCTATTTTTCATATTCAAATCTGACAGTTCAATGGTATTTTTCTCCATTCCGTTTTGCCTGCTGTATGTATACGTATAGGAATATCCTCTAAATACAGTCCTGGTGAAAGCCAGTGGGAGACTTAAGCTGTCATCCCATTCACTGTACATGCCCGCATCCCACCAAGTTGCTCTCTTGCACACATTGCCACTTTTGAAAGGTTCTAATTAAGCACATTATGCCGCTGATGGCTTAATACTCTATTTTTAAGTGCCCGGGTGAGGACTGTCAGCCCATTCAGTGTTGGGAAGAAATTGTGTTCCTCGTCAGCTCCAGTGTGGAGTGTAATGGATTTGCATAAGTGTAGCATGAACATATAATCATTGTGCAATTTTTGTTTTATTACAAAATTCTGATTTGTGAACTTCCCCATAACAACATTGCAACAGTACAAAGGTTATTTTAGTGGATTGAAAAAACTGAGCTCAATACATATTTGCATTGATATTGGAATATTGTGAAATTGCAAGTGTAATTTTAGGATAATTTCCTTTGTACACAAATACAATGAACACAACAGGTGTGACTTTGTGATTTTATAAAAAATGTATATGGTGTCAAAAAAATGTCCCTGGTAACTTTGAACCACAGTAGTCTAAGAAACAGTATACTTTGTATACGACTTACAGTCAAAAAATAATTTAGAAATTATGCTTCCTAGAACTCGAATTCAAGATGTATAATGTCAGATACACAGGCCATAAATAACAAACAGAAGTTCCATACTGGTAATGTTCACAAGAACTTAAGCTGCTAAAAAACATATAAATCAACAAATAGTGATCAATATGTATTATTACATCGTAGGCAAAAATTCTTCAGTCTTCATCTGTACTCTGTAGTTGAAGTGTAGGACGTTTCGATCTTACTCCAAAGATCGTCATCAGCTACTGGAGCATGCTGTGGGTAGCTTTATAAACCTACCCACAGCATGCTCCAGG